>JASANE010001749.1:0-59629 GCA_030248225.1 Trileptium ribeirensis
TACATGTGGGTAGCTGAAATTTGTTTACTTCTGGTTCAAATGATTAAATGTCCATGTTTCATTACCCAAAAAATAATGATTCATTACTCGAAATTCATGATTAATTATCCATGAGTGAGTGCCCTAAAATTATGATTAATTACCCTATTTTAATGATTAATTACCCAAATTTTTGATTAATTACCCTAAAATTATGATTAATTGCCCTAAAATAATGATTAATTACCCTAAAATTATGATTAATAACCCAACCGAGAGGGGGAGGGGGGGCAAAACCCGCCTTTTTCATCTACTAACGATCGATTTTCGTTTGAAAGCAAACGATCGAAATCGAACGAAGCTTCGATCGATCTTTGAGCACTTAATTCTGATTGTAACTGTAAAACACATTGGCAAATTTAGTCGTTTCACCGTGGTATTTAATAATCTCAGCATTGAAAATTTTGACAAATTTAAATATATAAACCTATTGGCAATTTTATAATAAAATTACATACCTCACCCTTCAGTCGCCACCGCGGAAATTTGAATACTTTTACACCATCTTTTTCGGCTTCAGTAGCTAAAATTGTTATAATACACAATTACATATATATTAGCTGGCCTGTCCATAGCTGGGTAGGGAGCGGGCGGTCGGACCCCATGTCCGTATAATTTTCACTATGACCACCCCCCTCCCCGGCAGAAGCCACCATGTTCACCTAAATCCACCATGTTCACCTAAATCCTGGATTTATTAATTTTTTAAATCACGTTTTTGCATAGTAAATACTTCTGAAGTATTAACTACGATTATTTCTACATGTTAGAACAAATTCCCTTAACGGGAATTGAAAAAATTAACCCCTGGCTAACCTTTGAAAACTATAATTTTCATCGATTTAGGTTTCGTCGTAAGGAATAAACTGAAAAATGCTATTTTAAGTCATAAGAACACCCTTTGCTACATCACTCACTAAAATATTGAAAACAAGTAGTAGACACCAAACCTTTTTAGAAGGTTGCTGTATCCCTCAGGGTCATTTCACGCTACGATGTTCTTTTGGTCGGGGGGAGGGGGGGTAAAAGTGGATATTTTGTTCTGTAGCACAGAAACGTGCAGGGAACTCGCAAAATGTTATCCACGCTAGGAAGGCTCATTACTTAGCTATTTTAAACAACAAAAATTTTTTGGCCTCACCCCCGCCATAAGGGGATAGACATCCACATAGGTCCCAAATTACAAAAACCGTAACGACTAATTTTACCAGGACATTATTTTTCTGGGACAAAAGTACATCGTAGCGCGAAATGACGTGAAAAAACATGTGGAACAAGAAAATTTTTTACTATAGTTTCGTGTGGCTTTTGTTTGTTATTTCAGCCACTAAAATGCAAAATACAAGCAAAACATTAAACCCTTTACGGTAAACCAGAATTTTCATTCACTCGCTTAAATAACAAAAACAAGGTGTTGGCTGCAGCTTTTACTTAATGGTATTTTGGCTAAATACAATTACAATAAGAGTATATATACAACATCAAGAGTATATATATGCGAGGAACAACAGTAAATGAAACTTTATAAATTCCAATACGGCGAAAAATGGGGTTGTCAACCCCATCCAACAGTCGAAAGCTAGTGCCAAACACCGAAAAGAGTATGGTTGTTCATAACTTCGCTTTGTGTGTTTTAAGGCAGCGGTTCAAAATATAGTTTGATTTGTAGGAATAATATGAAATGAAATAATTATTATATTACTACAAGTATGTAGAATACAACGATCCACTTCAGCCGATGTTAACAAAATAAGCCATTGGCAAACGTAAAACAATTATTGTCAAAGTCTCCATCATAACTCAGGGAGCGAGAACCTGACATAAGCACCACAGGGCAAACATTTGTGAGCCCGAAATAAGGTTAAGTTTAGTCTTAAACTATACAGTACGCAATTATACTTCTAAGCAAAACTTTTGGTTTACATGTGATACTTGAGTAAATAAACTGTGCCTCTAAATGTGTACGAAACTTTAGCTCTACATATAAAATGACCAAAACATTGAAGCTCCACTCTGTCCAAAACATAATTTCAAGCGCATCTCCATAACTTGTTATTTCTCTTACTGAAATTGAAACGTAAAAAAATATATTTTCAATTTGTTAAAGGCAATCTATATTATAATGGGTCATTTCACGAAACCATGTCATTTTAGTCGGGGGAGGGGCTACATCGGCGCTTTTTGGCCCATACCACCCGGGTTGGCCAAATGAACCCAAAAACACATGTCCCACTATAAACGTTCGCCGTATCGCTAGCACGTGATACATATGTGTGTTTTTCATTTCACTGTGATCCATTGGTATTTGCTAATTTTTCCGGAAAAACTTGGGAGTAAGCATCGACACTGAAGCTGACGTCAAAATGTATCTAGCCCCTCAATTTTAAAAATATTTCATTTAAAATTTTTAACGTTCTCTTCGGGGAAAAACGAAAAACGCATCGGATTTTTGAATTTTTGAATTGTTAAAAATGGCCAAAATCGGTTAAAGTGCCAAAATACGTGTAAGGTCATATTTAGTAAGAGAGTAGACCGTCATTTATAATGTTAGGATAAAAATTCTTTTTTTAATTTGATAGCAAAAATACTATTATGTTCGGATAGAGACTTGAATTCAAGCAAAAACTAAGACCCATTTCGGCCATTTTTATGACAATTTTTTAGGTTCCCAATGGTCCTTGGTTCCCAAAATTTTCGAAAAAATATTCTCGATTTTATATATCATTCGAAGCTCATTGACAAGATGCGTCGAATAGTGGCAAAATCAACTCAATCGATTCGTGGGTTAAGGTGGAATTTCCATTAATGTGAAATCCTAAGCCTAAGGCTAAGCGTAAGAATTTGCCTAAGCCTAAATCCTTAGCTGATTTTAAAACAATTCGACTCGGCTCGTCTTGGTTCGAACGATATATAATTATACATTTCTCGAGAATATATTTTTCGATAATTCTGGGTACCAAGGATACTGAAAATCGAAAAAATGTAATAAAAAATGGCCGAAATTAGATAAAATTCGACCCAGATCGTCTAGTTGAGTCGAATGGCATTAAAATTATCGCTGTATCTTCAAAATTGAGTTGTCTGGCTAGGAGCTAACCCAAAAGACCCAAAAAATTAGTCCACCTCCGAAATATTCTATGTCCCGGTTTTTTTGCCGAAATGGTCAAATTTCACCGGTTTTGACCATAACTCGAGTCAACCTTGGAATATCGAAAACCACCGACGTTCCGCACCGATCTTAGCTCAGGACGCACTGAACGGTACCACTTTTAAAACCATCAGACAATATCGTTAATATGCCAATGCTTAATAAAAAACCAGAAAAAAGCGAAATCTAAAGACTAGTTTCTGAAATTGCCAAATTACGGTGTCTCAGTGGAATCAGGTCGCAATAGGCACCATTCGATTCCTTTCCACAAGAGTTACTGGGTTACTAGATCCACAAAACCCTATTTCTAAGCCTTCATTAGATCTACAGCACTATATAACATAGTGGCCTCTCGGGAAGCCCGTCGAACCCATTGGTTCGTGTCTTCTTTATAAGCCAGAATATTTATATGCTATCCAAACACACGATGTTAAAACGATGTTTACACCCTGAAGATAGTTGTATGGTTGATAGCAAACATACATGAAACTTTGGCAATATTTTATTTAACACATACTCCCGCCATTGCTTGAAATTTCTCCAGTATGAACACGCGAGCCCCCGAAGCTTCCACCACGCTTTTCGGAAGGCTGTGACCAGGCCAGATAAATTTAGCGAAAGCATTAAAACATTCTTATAATAAATGTATGAAAAAACAATGACAAAATGTTATAATTGAATTTTGAGTAGCGAACGGAACGAACGTAGCGAAGAATTCTCACTGGCCAAAAAGGTAGATTTCAACGATGTTCGCTTACTGGGTTTTTAGGTAACATGCATAACTCAAATTTGGCTGGACCGATTGACTCCCAAGGTAGCTAATTCGAAAGCTTTAAATCTCTCGTTGTGCCTTTTACTTATGCGAAAATGGATTTCAGCTCCTTCGGGCTGTAAAAGGGCGTCGAAGAGCCCGGGTCTGGTCAAAAATAGGTCCGTCAAAACATAGTCTTGCCTGTATCTCAGCAACCCCGGTGCAGGGGTAGTTAGGGCTCACAGCAAGTTCAGTTTTGTAGAACGAGTAGAGGCTCTATAAAGTACTGTAACATTCTGGCACGGTGGGTTAACTACAAGTTGCGTCCCAATTGATTTGGTTGATTGTAAGAGACCCGAAGATGCACAAAAATGGAAATAACTTACTCTTGAAACACTCTTGTGGTTTATATTTCAATAGCACTCATTTTGCAAATCAATAGATCCTCCGTGTAGATCCAGCGCTGATGCACCGATGTTACCTTAATTTCCGGTCCAGGGTTCTGTCAAATGGGTTTTTGACTGGGTCCCAAAAATACAAAATACAATAAAATGGCAATACCTTCTGAAACGCTTGAGCTATATACTGATATTGGGCTGATTTTTCAAGAACAATTTGACAATTCTCTAAGTAACCCGAACGATGTTCCGGTGTTTCCATTATTTACACTGCAGGGCTGGGTCAAAATGATTTTTTGAATAGCCCAAGAGACCCAAAATAGTCGAAAATGGTAATATCTCCTGAACCGCTCGAGCTATGGGTGATATAGGCTCATTTTGAACAGTAATTTTCCACTAAGACATTTACCTATCCTAGGCCCAAAAGACCCAAAAACACGAAAGCTGCAATATCGCCGGAACATCTCCGATACATATTACTGATCTCAATTTGCAGAGAAATTCATCCTCTATATAGATGCACATTGGAAATCCCTAAATACGCAATAAGCCGGTATATCTCATCAACTATTAAAACAATGTAAGATGTGCACACCTTTCTAAATTGATATTCGACACTTAGAATCCATGACATTGGCGATGGCATAAGCTGCTGGTTTATTTTTTAGTTATTTTGCTGCTTGCATTATCGCTCAAAACTGTCATTTCAAAAGTTAGTCTTTAATGCTTTCAATGTAACACCTAAATTAGGCTAGCTAAATTAATTTTTAAATATACAGAATACATAATGAGAACTGGTAAAACTGTATCCTATCGCAAAACCACAGCCAGTTCTTAATACAAAAGACGTCGGATCACATTCCTGCAGCCGAATTCATTCTTTAGTGTTCGCAAAAAATGCTGGACTAGTGCTATTTTCACTGCTTTAATTGCATGCCATGCAGTCCTACATTATCATTCATCGACTAAGCAAAATTTCTGCCATTCGCAACAGGTGAGACTTCGCAGTGACACATCAAAGTCATCGACTAACAGCAGATACACTAAAATTTAGTCCATTATGTCAAACGCATTATGTCCCATATGAAGATAACAATAGGACATAATCTAATTTTATGATGCCTTAGTAATTGAAGCACCAGACATATTCTTTCAGTGTGGTAAAGTTTCACCAACGGCTCGGCATTCATGAGTAAGAAATTTTTTTCACGTTTTCTCGAAACATATTAAACGGCATATAGGTCCTTTTTACTTTTAACAAACGAAATGAGGGTAAACTAAGGTATGCGATATTTCGCACTGACACATCAAAGTGACCGACTAACAGCACATACACTCAATGAGGGCAAACTAAGGTATGCGATATTTCGCACTGACACATCAAAGTGACCGACTAACAGCAGATACACTCAATGAGGGCAAACTAAGGTATGTGATATTTCGCACTGACACATCAAAGTGACCGACTAACATCAGATACACTCAATGAGGGCAAACTAAGGTATGCGATATTTCGCACTGACACATCAAAGTGACTGACTAACATCAGATACACTCAATGATGGCAAACTAAGGTATGCGAAATTTCGCACTGACACATCAAAGTGACCGACTAACAGCAGATACACCAATGAGGGCAAACTAAGGTATGCGATATTTCGCACTGACACATCAAAGTGACCGACTAACATCAGATACACTCAATGAGGGCAAACTACGGTATGCGATATTTCGTACTCACACATCAAAGTGACCGACTAACAGCAGATACACTCAATGAGGGCAAACTAAGGTATGCGATATTTCGCACTGACACATCAAAGTGACCGACTAACATCAGATACACTCAATGAGGGCAAACTAGGGTATGCGATATTTCGCACTGACACATCAAAGTGACCGACTAACATCAGATACACTCAATGAGGGCAAACTAAGGTATGCGATATTTCGCACTGACACATCAAAGTGACCGACTAACATCAGATACACTCAATGAGGGCAAACTAAGGTATGCGATATTTCGCACTGACACATCAAAGTGACCGACTAACATCAGATACACTCAATGAGGGCAAACTAAGGTATGCGATATTTCGCACTGACACATCAAAGTGACCGACTAACAGCAGATACACTCAATGAGGGCAAACTAAGGTATGCGATATTTCGCACTGACACATCGAAGTGACCGACTAACATCAGATACACTCAATGAGGGCAAACTAGGGTATGCGATATTTCGGCACAACTGTTGCTGCTTGTGAATTCGACGACACATGACACGCTGGTGCATGACGACGCTAGCGCACGATGAGAACGAAGGTAGAAATCGTGAAATCGCTTCAGAAACAGTGTAAAAACATTGTCGTTATTGAGGTTAAAAAATACGCATTACTAATTTTTGCATATAGTTTTACATGAATTTTTGATTCAAAAGTGGTATGTTAGAAAAAAATTATGTATTCGTTTTCCACAAACTTTCATGCGTTTTTATTGGTGGGATGGGAAAAGAAATATGTCAGGGCGAATTATTAATACGGAGGAACATAAAATGTTCCCACAGAACCGAAGGCACCCATTTTTTGCAGCAGGAAGCGCAAAATATCAGGGTCCCCAAGCTAGAGCAACCAGACACTATATATTTACAATTCCACTACATTAGTGTATCCGAAACAGTACACCCAATTTTCATCGGTACAACAGTATCTGCTAAAAATTATCGCTCGGAGCTCGTCGCCCGATTTACCCGAAAGCAATTTGTTCTCTAAAATTTGAACTTTATTATAAATTTTAATGCATTCGAAACCTACAACGAACCAGTCGTTGGCTGGCAACTGTAGACCCCTTCGACCCAAAAAAATGTCAGACATTTTTGGTCACGTTAATCGTATTTTAGACATAGGTATATACTTACCCAGCGGGTCGACACGACCTCCTTTGTCGGGCACCGTAAACACGCCGACAATGTCATGTCCTTTTATTTTGAGGAGTTTGTACACTTCGGCGCCGAAAATACTTTGCCCGATTACTGCAATTTTCATTATTACACTAGTGCACAATGTTTTATGATAGCAGAATTGTAACGCTGAAGAAAGCTGCATAGAAAAAAAAAGAAAAAAACACACAAATTAATGAGATTGTAATATATAAAGTTAAAACAAAATAAAACTTTGGCAGCAAAGTAGGCAATTTAAACAGAAACACGTGACATTTTTTGCTTTTCTATTGAAAAGCCGCCGTCACTATTATAAGTATTTATATGCAATATATAAAACCTTATCAGTATTTTCATTTGAACTGTATATAATACGCTACAACATAACTTTGTAATAGACTGACGCCTGCACACTTTAATAAGTGACCTGTTATGACAAAATGAATCTGTTATACATTACATTGCTCCTTTAGCTAAAACATTCGCTCATAAATTTCCATGGTCTCTCAGCTTAAAGGTAGATAGTTACGGCAGGGATTGGGTAGGATTTTCCATTCTCCTCAATTTTTCCTCACAATATTGCAGTTTTGCTTACAACTGCTAAAATTTGTCGGCACTTACGCGTTAGACCACAAAAGTGCCGTGCAATTCATACATGCTCATACGGAGATTATCCCTCTAACGGGGCGTCCCATCTCTTCGTCCGGGAAAACTTTTGGTAAAAATCGGTGGAAGATAAGCAAGAATTTAGCTTAGCATATATATATATCTTACAGGTTTATCCTGTTTTTGAACGCTGTGAAACGTTATACATATATTCGATTAATCATTAAATATATAGTATCGTATGAAGCTTCACCCTCTACAAGAGATGTATGGAACTTGATATGAGTATTATATGATACAATATATAAATTAGGAAGAAGAATTTATATATTTGTATAACTGTTACCGTTCTTTACTTAAATTGTACTGTGTATACTGAAAAACTATGATGTCCGTGGGATTTTAGGATCATGACGAGTAGATGAAAATTTCGATGCGACTGCGGTTTCATGTGATAACTGACCTTCAGCCACATATATTTGGAATACAATGTGCGTTTCGCTAGCAATCACGTGACAGTACACGGTCGCTATGCCAACGCGAACACAAACATGCTAAATGTGGTCAGCCTCGTTCAGTATCAACACAGTGCAGGCTCGAATGAACCAAATTTGTCAAAATCACCTTAAATCTGGCCAAGATCATTATAATTCGTAAAAGCAAGAGTCGAATATAAAAATTTGTAGAAGAGTATGACACTCGGGCGTACTCTTGTAGTATACCATATCCAATGATGTGATTGTTTTTCACTTACCCCCAATTCCAAGAATGTTTGGGGTATCCGCTACCCCCTTAAGGTTCATGGGGTTCACAGCTTCCTTGTTGCTAACAACGAGTCAGGTTAAAACAGCACCAGGAGCCACCAGCAATTATCTGATTCGTTGTTAGCCACAAGAAAGATGCTAACAACTGTATCACGGGATTATAATACAAGAGTATGACCAATGCCATAATCTCCTAAAAATTTCATAATGCACTCTTGGTAAAAGGTTAATTGATTTATAATCAACTTCCGATGCAAAAGCGCACATTTTGCATTTGTGTAATATAAAACTTGTTTGTGGCACGTCCAGAGGTCAAATATCTTCAGACTCGCTCCATTTCTGTAAAACGAACAGGTCAGAGATATACACACACTACACAGCTAAATATTTCATGTCTTACATAGAAAGATTCACAAGAATGATAATGGCTTGCGTTTTTAAAAGCAAAAACATTACTCTATCATTGTAAGCGAAGCTTATTATGCATATTCAAACATATAAAACTATAGGTATATAAGGTGTCAATCGAGGGTTACCTTTACCTACAGATGAGACCCCATTAAGCCATACGTACCCCCCCCAAAGGCGCACAGGAGATTTTGCGACAATTTTAGCAGCAATCAGCAAATATTTGGAGTAGCAAGCATTGAGCCATTTTTAGCAAAAGCTAATATGAGTTGGTAAAAATTAAACAGAACTTAATCAAAATTAAGAATTTTTACAAATTTCAACATTCTGCCTCTCCTGAAGCACCTTCCACCACCTTCGCCGAGACCAACTACCCACACCCTGAGTGTCAGATCTTGGACACTTTATACATAAAGCACTAGTAGACAGAGATGACTATTGCTCGCTCGCTAAGTGAAACATGCTATAACACGGCTTAGCCGATGACCGCTCGATGCTCGCGCACTCAAAAGGCAACAGTCATTTCTGGCGTAAGGTGTATGCATAAAAATCTTTTAATATATAAGCATAATACATATATATATTACACTAGAGATGCAACTGCAGATATTACGTGACCGCAAATTCTACGCAATGGTTAATCGCTCCTTTTCTGAGCAACGGAAAGTAATGTCAGGCGTTTATCAGGGGAGTGTTCTTCGTCCCACTTTGTTTGTTCTGTGTATCAATGACCTTGGTGTAAAGCTAAATAATCTACATTGCAAATTGTATGATGATGACGTAAAACTTTATGTTAAATCACAGTCTAACTGTAAACACTTATCTCAAAGACCTAGGAGTCTCAGTGTCTAATCTGCTACGCATTACCTGTATGGTCGCCATGTACAGTAGGAAATATCGATAAGCTTGAAAATGTTCAGCGATATTTTACAAAACGTATTTTTGCCAAGGTATGCCTGCCATACGCTTCGTATTTAGGCATACTTAAGTATCTCAAATTAAAGCCCTTAAGTTGAGACGCTTGCATGATTTTGCAGTTGTTTTCAAGTCAATCAAAAATTTTTCTGCTGGATATAAGGACTTGTTTGAACTGTCTTGTGTAACTTTCACAAGAGTCATTATCTTAAAATTAAGAAACAACAAGACAAACCAAACGCTTTTGGATCATTTTCTAACTGCTCGAGTTGTAAATGTAAGGAACCAACTGCCAGTTATGGTAATGAATCAACCATTAATTAATGCGTCAAGTCCAGATAATTTCAAAAAACTACTCGATAAAGTTGATTTAGCCAAATTTTTTTAAATTTCATCGCGATGATGGACTTAACTCCGGATGCAAAAGCCCTCGAGCTGCAATATCCAATACCACTATATAGCTTGAGTGAATATGGAGGTATTGGCGTTTTCGTATGTTTTGTGTCCTGTGGACCGACTCAAAAACCCATTTTGATACAATCCTGCGGAGAAAATGACAATAGCAGAACACCGTTTGCTGATATACAGAGCTTGAATTGTCCTACAAATTGTGGCCAATAACACCCATATAACTTGTGCGGTTGAGGAGATATAGCTGTTTTGTATTATGGGCTTTTTAAAAACTATTTTTGACAAGAATTCCACATCCTAAATAAGCAGCGTAACAAAGTATTAGTATAAATTTTATAGAAGTTTATTTGCGCTAAAAAAATGAGACTAATTTGATTAAGATATCCGCATGGGTTGTCGAGACACAACAGATAACGTGATTTTTCGGGCCAGACCATTTAGCTCGCTTCATTGCAAGGGCCTAACTAAAGGCCACAAACAATCATTTGATGCTTTAAAATGAGGTATCGCACGAATCAATCCGCCCAGCCCAAGCTTAATTATGCACCTCACCCTAAAAACAACAGATATTGTAAATTTTCACAATTATTCTGGCAAGCAAGAATTCTTGGCTTCAATCATTGCAGCTCAGGAATTCAACAATACAAACACAATTACGGACTGAAAAAAAATTAAATCCTATATACACGAAAAAAATCGAAAATAGCAATTGAAGAGCTGCAAATTTTCCCCTGTAACTGTATATTAACTAAGAAAATATGTTAATAGTACATATCACTGGCCATTTCGGCAAAAAAATTTGCTTTGATCGAAAAACAATGAAACCTGCACCGCCTACACACCTGTAACGTGCATATACATAGGACGGAACATGTGAAGCACCCCGTATCACAGGAGTCTGAAAATTTGACATGAGTTTCAAACTTAAATTATGAGCTCAGACTAAGCTTAAGCTTAGTCTTGGGCTTAGGCTTTGCCTGAAGAGAGACAAATCATACGGTCATTAGATGGGACATAATAGTATCAAAGGTAATTAAAAGCAAAAAAAACTGCATTAGAAAACCGTAATACCTGCACTGAAACCGATTACACGCTGGCAATAATGTATCTAGTATGAAGGTAGTATTCATGCTTGTAAAAAACGGTGTTCGGTAAAAAATACAGTATATATTTCCTTTAGTCCAAAATTGATTTGTATATCAATAACCATCAAAAATTTACATTTATAGCTATAGATATCTCAAAAAGTTCAAAGCCTGCTTCACCAATACTGTTGTGCATCGTTAGCTTGCGATGTCTTCGTACAAAACAACTGATGTCTGCAAGAACTAAGAAAAAACACATCGTCGTTAAAACCTGTTTGGCCTACATTTCCTTTATCAATTAGGTTAATCTATATGGATAGTGTTGCCAAAATCTGCTAAATAAGCATTCTATTTTGTAGTACATTACATACACTATAGATAAAGCACAAGCGTATATATTTTAGTAAGACAGGCAACATATATATATAACTGTGTACGAACGTATATACGTACATACAGTGACTTTACGAATATAAGTTTATAAACATGCTCTTAAACACTGCTGACTGACAAATTAATGACGAACATTATTTAAATGATCTTAAATTTTAGTTAAACTTTACAAAATGTTAACATCTGTTGCAAATCCATTGAGTACAAAATTTGGTGTGAAGATTGAAAAGTTTAATTTTCAATTTCATAGTAATATATTGTCGCAACTAGGGAACAGACTATATTTAACGAAAAAATTCTTCAGATGATTTCTGCCAGCAAGAAGTCTGTCAATTATGAAGACAGTGGCGTCAATGTTAGTACTAATCGACTACGAGGCGGGTCAGAAAATATATATTTCGGCGATACTTATGAGATATTTTTTCAATCTTTTAGTTGTCAATGCTACAGACTATTTACGACTTTGGATTAAACTTAGGCTTTCACACAAATAGGCTCAACTTCTTAAAACACGAACCGATTTAGCTCAATTCCACACTATTCCACTCAGCTGAGACAGCGGTTCGAATGGTATGCAAAACTGGGGACTTGTCTCATCGCTAAGACAATGACTGCTGAGTGTAAAAATTATAGATGGGACCAACCTTCTGTGCATATGAGCGCAGTAGCAACGCATTCAACATAACTATAAAGAGCTTTGATTTCTGAACAAAATCAAACTGCGACCGATTCGTTCTAGCCGTTGAGGAGATATGACAAATTTAGTGTCTTCGGGATCCCAAGGGCCATTAAAGTCATCTTCATCCAACTGTGCGTGGCAGGTCATTTTAGTAGTAATGTGTCACACATAACAAATAGAGCTTTGCCTTGTAAACAAATCGTAGCCAAATCGTTCCAGTCGTCGAGAAGACATGACCAATCTGGTGTTTACGGGGGTCCAAAAGACCCATTTGAAAACCCATTTCGATTTAACCCTGGAGCATTTGGTTATAGGTTATTTCGGCAACAATGCGCTCCTCATAACATTGTAGAGTTGAACTTTCTGAACGAAATGATCCCATCTGTGGCCAGATTGTAGCTGTTGTTACCAAGATATGGGGTCATAGCGTATTTTGCCGGAGACCCTAGAGCCCTTACCCGAACCTTTTCGGACCCTCCTTTAAGCAAACGAGGGAGAATCGGTTTTTACCTCTCCAAGTAAATAGAGGTTTCAAGCTTTCGAATGATCTGCCAATTACAAGATTAGTTATGCGTGTGACACCAAAAAAACCACAAACAGACGCCGCCAAATTTCACAATCCAAAAGAATGAGAATTCTTCTGTGACACTCAGAATTCAGATATACATTTTTATTGCGAAATTTTTTTTTTCGAAATGTCGTAGTACCAGGCATAACAAAAAACTTTGTCACAAATATGGGCAAAAGTGATACGTATATTCTGAGCCGTCTCGTCAAGCTGAGCTGAATGTTACCAAAATATCCTGTGTATCTTCAGTATTCCACAAAATAACCCCATTTTATTTACATTTCTGTATTGTTTGGCAATTACTTCTTTTTATTCAGAGAAACCGTTTGTTTCTTTTCCCAAAGACAAACTTAATTACATAAGCACAATATGTATATATTTTAGTTGTATGGAGTAGCTTCTTCTCGAAGCTGTGATGCTTTCAGTTTCATAGACACGAAGAATTCACATATGTATAACATGATATATATTACAAATCTAGCATTCCTCAACCGAGGGTGAAACAGAGCCAGCGTGGTTTCATTTTTAAGTTATCATTTTTTTAATCACTGTTTGATGTATATTATAGCACCACAAAACCTCTTGAACCCGGAACCCACTGAAAATCCTAAAACCTCGTCGACCATAAACCCATCGAAAACAACAACGGATCAAGTATTTGTGCTGTTCTCTAGATAATCAAACCATCGCCGTAAAACCTATATAGAAAATTCTTGATAGCCTGTACGCAATACGTAACCAAACAACTGAAGACAGACTATATTATAAAAACCCTAAAACCTATAAACCCTGAACTGTTCATTGACCCTAAACTCATTGAAAACTCATAAAAAAGCATGAATTATACATGCACGCTCGCCTTTAGAGAACCAAATCACCGTATTCAGCCTACCAGAAAACCTCTACATAGACTATTTATGAAGCCATGTACCAAACTACTGAAGACCGACTATATTCTGGAAAAAACAATATAGAAGATTCTTTATCACCTGTACACAATAGTAACCCAACAACTGAAGACAGACTATATTATAAAAATCTGTTCATTGACCCTAAACCCACCAGAAATTTATGAAAAGGTGTGAAATATGGACTCTAGCCACCAAATCATTGTCCTCAGTTTTGAGAAACCTATATATAGATCAAGGTCGGTGCTCAGCACGCAATACATAATAATTTATAATATGATTATATACACAATCATAAATTTCAAAATTACTTGAACTATATTATAGTGATATACGGATAAGCAATGAATGAGCCTCCACTAAACTGTATACACACTATATATATATATACTAAGGTAATACAACTAAATCCTGCATGTAGACCTGGTTGAGAACGCTGTATTATAAACATACAGTATATATATGCATCCTTGTATGTTAATTCATGTGTACATGATTTTAATCTACAATATTGACTGTAATTCGTCTATGAATGCATATATAATATGTACGTAATTGAGTATATAGTAGACCTTTACTGATGTGTAGTTTACGCTTGAAGTCCTCCAAGTCATGATATCCGACATATATCACTCCAAGTTTGATATTAAGACAAATGAAAAATCCACCACATTTTTGAAATTAGGTTCGTCGACCGGCAAACCCTCAAAACCCCATGAAATGGTATAATATAGTCAAGTTTGACTCAGAACAGCAAAACCATCGTATTCAGTGCGCTTGATAACCTAAATGGTACTCATAAGGTGAAAACCGACACGGCGAAATTTCGAGAAATCGCTATTTTTGGCAAATAGTCGACGAACCATATTCAGTGGCTCACAATGGTCCTACAAAAAATCGTGGTCAGCTACGCTGTAAATCTCGACGAGCTGATCCTCGTGGTCTCCATTTTTCGATGTGAAGGGTCTGCGACGAGATATAGGTTGTGAAACCATGGTGCCCGATTGCTAAATTTCGCAACGTATTTTTAATAAAACCTGTTTTTTACTGTTTCGACCGAATCACTTCTGAAATCGAATAAGTAAAATTGTCGAAATCCGTCCATTCCAAAATGAGTTATGAACGACAGCGACAGACAAAACTGAAATTGTCGTGATTCTTCCCCTTTCATCCTTGGCCCCTCAGTGGAAAATCCACTTTATCCGTTTCAATAATAATAGCCACTCATCACTGACAGTAAATATAGAATAAAGTGGATCATTCATTTATTAGTTGCATTAGAAAACGCCTCATCCTTTTGAGATCTGGATTACTGAGTTAGAACTGTAGCGTCCGCTGAACTGTTGGTTACGACAACATAGAGCGTGCAACCTAATTGATGCTACCTCGAACAGCAAGGCGTTCGGTGCCGATCGAAACAGTGGGTTTTGGGTATGCGTTCGGGCTTGTGCGATCGAAAACCACGAACGACGGGCGTTCGAGTTTCAGGGTGCACCAGCCACGAACTCCAGTTCGGCGCTATAAAGAATAACGAGGCTGCACAATGTAGCGAAGACCTCGAACACAACAGCGTTCTGGCCCTAAGACGGTTCCGCGAACACCTGAGCGTTCGGGCTACGTGTACCAGAGCAATGAGGGCTACGCCTCGATTCTTCTAAGACAGGAAACCCAACGATGATAACGTGCGGCAATCCAACACACTAGGCGTTCGGGCACTAAAAGCTATATCACGTATCTGATTTATTCGAAAAATAATAAAACAATAAACTTCATCAGAACACAGTCATAGCGATATCTGTTCTACGTCTCTGCATATCAAAAAACTCACTGCAGCAAAATCTCTCCACATTATATAGAACAACACAAGCTCAGACCAGTGAAACATCAGCTCAAGAATCTGCTATGCGAGCGACGGAACAACTAGAATGATTTTCTTTAAAAATGCCAGACCTTTATGAAACTTCAAAATTTAGGAAATTTCAAGAAGAATAAAAACTCTTTAAATATTTCAAATTACAAAGAAAATACATTATTTGAAATAACAACAATAGCAACCATTGTTACATAACTAATCAGCTTAGATTTTCCAAAATCTAATTTCGTTACACAAATTTACCGAGTTATTTATGGACAACTAAAAGAAAACAGACAGAAAAGTGAATAAGTTCGGAAGTGTTTTTTTCCACATTTCATGTATACTAGGGATGGGCAAGAATATCCGGATATGATTTCATACAAATGAATCGTCCAAATGTTCAATATTTCTGCGGCAAGGATTTCGCTGGGGTAACGCTTTAGCGTGGAAAGGTCGGGGCTGGCCCTCATGTCCAGCCGCTGACTGCTATGTTGGGCACCTCCTACCTCGAAAGTTTGGCCCCTTACTATTTTATTTTGACTGGGATAAATTTGTATCTATCTGGATCGTAAATGCATGAAATTATTTCTATATTATGTAGCAAGCGACACCGGATAAATATAATATATGTCATTTTACACAAACTCCCGATAATACTAAAAATATATAACGTTGCAATAAAAGATTTCGGAAATCCCAGCGAAACTTAATACACAAAACAATATTGTATTTATGATATTTTTCCGGTTCCAATTATTCGTCTACTGAATAGTTCTGTATGTATACAGATTCTTTTGGAAGGGGTTGAGAAGACGGTGTTGTAGCTAGACAATTTTTATTACAGAATTTATTGTTAGCCCAGAACCCTTTTAGTTGTTATATAAGAATTTTTCATTTGGGATCCGTGGTAGGTGCCTGATAACGAAAGGATGTGAAAGCAGCCACTTGAAAAGTTACACTGGGGTTGAATTCGAACCCACGATTGCCCGCCTTTCAAACCGCAAGAAAACGCTCTAGTTACTAATCTACCCTGCACGACTTCTCCGCAGATGTAAAGCAGCTATATTCAACGTCAGCTAACAGCAACCGGTAATAAACGATACACCCGAGCTGTGTCAACTACTACAACTACAAACTAATTTGCTTCTGTTCAAAACCAAATCTTAGCACAAGTACAGACCAAACTTTTAAAGACATCAAAACAAGATAGACATTATTATATAAATAATTTATTGTTAATAATTTCAGCTTATTGCTTAGCTAATCACTAAGATAGGATGTATATTTTATACAAAATAAACATCCAGGTGACCTACATAACATACATAATAATTTTTGCTAATACAAAAATAATAATGACAGTGTATAGCAGTAAGTTTCGGTACTGGCTTCAGATAACAAAAATACATACAACCATTATAGGCCATCGTATTTAAAGACAAAAACAACGTCAGCACAGTTTAACTAAAACGATTACGATGAAAATTTATTATAAAACAATAATTTTGCTGATCAAGTTTCCTAAAACAAACATTAGCTGATTTTCGCCGGAACCGGAATTTTAGTGACTACCTAGTATATAAGGAATAGTCTGGCCTGTCCACAGCCCTCCTGAAAGTGGGGGGGGAACTTCGGGGTGGCCCCATGTTCATTCTCGGGGGAAATTTCAAAGTGGGGGGGAACTTCGGGGTGGCCCCATGTTCATTATCGGGGGAAATTTAAAAGTGGGGGGGGGATAAATTTTGCTTAAATATACAAAATATTTCCATATTTTCATGCATTTTTACTACTGTGAAAGTACTTTCAAGCTAAAAAACAATATTTTAGCATTATATATAGTGGTAATTAATGTTTAAAAACAATTTGCAAACAAAGAACACAAATTTTCAGACATAAAAAAATTTTTGGAATTAGTTGAACATGGGGGTTTCGGCCGAGTGGGGGGGACGGACATGGGGGAAAATCTCACGAACATGGGGGATTTGGAAAGTAGGGGTCCTCCCCCCCCCCCCCCACTGTGGACAGGCCATATAGTGGATCAATAAAACAAACCTAACACAATAACTACAATACAATGCTTAATATAATCAAGTACCGATACTGATCTTATTAAGCCCCAGTCTGTTAGTTTTCGTATGGTCCAGAAGTCTCAAGTTATAATTAGCAAGTCTTAGACACCGAAGCTGGCGCGAAAGTGCCTAGGGACCCGAACTGGTGGGTGAGATATTCTTTTTCGCTACGGTCAAGCTGGGAGACCCGTAGCTGAACTGGGGGACCGAAAAACGTGGAAATGCTAAATATAAATATATATACAGTAATAACACACAATATATAGAGAAACCCTCAAGGCTGACGGCAATTCTAGCGTTTTTACCCTATGGTGCAAACAATAGGGATTTCTAGTTCCATGAGAAAAAACTGAAAATTTATGCCTCGAATAAAAAATTGGTCTATTTCGTCGTGCAGAAAAGTACCATGGGGACATGAGGACTGAACTGGAAGATATAAAAATACGTGGGAGCATTTTGAAGGATGCCAAAATACCTATCAGACACCGCCCTGTGACAAAGCCAACGAAAAACCACAACCGATTAAAATAGCTGCGGCCAGAAAATATATTTGCAGGTAAAGTCATCATTCCTAGCTTTGAACTGAGCGTTACAGCGATTCAAAGTTTAAATTAACTCCTTTTTATGTCTCCTAGAAGTCGTTATACTTTACGAATAAATATCTAGCCCAACCGCTGACAAGTTGTCAATGTGCGCGGAAATATAGTCAAAGCCATAAATAATTACAACACGTTCGATTTCGTTCGAACGAAATTTAATTTCGGTTACACTTATCGGTTTCAGTTTTAGGGTAATAAATAAATGTATAATTGACACCAAATTCCAATGTAGTGTTTCTAAATGCAATTTCGATCGATCACGAATTATATTGCGCTCAATACTTACCAGCTACGATATTACCTCGCTCAAAAGAACCACGATCCGTTAGCAATTATTCTTGGATTCGATGATAAAACGTTTAAATATTTAATTCATAGGCAGTTAAAGTTTGCAACAAATTGAAAGTATTTTCGCGAAATTAGGCATTACTTTTGTGCTATGCTTTTTGAAATTTGAGGAGATTTAAAGAGGATTTTCCTGTCTGATGAGATTTAGGAAGCCACCCGATACACAAAATTTTCACCTTTCATTCACGAAAAATTCGCAAAAGATTAACAACTATTCAATTGCTATTCTCAAGCAATCCGCTAACAATTTGCTGTTATTTCTACACGAAACTATATAATATTATATACAAAAAACATAACTTTCATAATTTATTATGTTACTACGTATTAACCGTTGGATTTCACAGTATATATATGTACTTTCTCAAAGATTTTAACCGATAGGCTGCCGCTAGTTTCATAGCTCTGCCACCACAGCCCAGTTTTTCAACATAACAAAAAATGTAACTTATAACTGTTTCTGTGTTTCGAAATAATGATAATGGACCGCAAGTTTTACTGAAACGGAGAGAGAGGAATTCCCTGGTCACAAAGTTTAACACTGTAATAATGGTTTTGTTCCGTTGATAGCATAACGTTAACTCATCATCGGATGGATGAATTTTCCAATTTGATTGGTAGATGTGTGTCGACACCTGATTTCGTGTTTTATACCTGGCTAAGTTAGTAGTCATTTTTCCTGACTAAATTAGAAAAACTGAAAACGATTGACTGCTTTGCAAATTCGGGCATTTCCCAGATACTAAAAGCATACGTGCCGACATGGGGTAGGTGTGTTACCCCATCTCTCAAGATTCCGCACCCACCGCCGAAAGCGAGCGAAAATTTTTCGTAAAAATTAGGCAACAATGTACTAAAATTGGCAAAAATAAGGGCGGGCTTTGGCGTGGAGTTCCACCGTATCCATCCGACTCTAGCCCCTAAGCCGACGGACCTTCGACGCATATAAATAAAAAACATTACGCGACAAAAATGATCGTCGCATTTCTAGCAAACGCGTTCGAGAGAGTCGCGATCGAGGCTGAGGTCGTTGTCCCGCTTAGTCCACACCCTCAAGGTTTTTGTGGGTATTGGCTACTCCCCAAGTTTCTGGCAGAGCGGGTACCAGCTGTTGGTCGATAAAAGCCAATGAGATACAGCTACAGAAGGAACAGCTGGTGATTGCTCTTCTTCCTCTAATTTCATTGCCAATTATTGTCGACCATGTCTCCGTGTAAGAGAAAGTACAAGAGTAAGACCGAGTGTCATACTTTTCTACAACATTTTCATAATTGACTCTTGGTGTTAGTGATCATTATGAATTCCTTGTCCCTGACTCTCAAGCAGATTTCAGAAGTGAACATAGCTGCAATGGCCATGTTTTGTTCGACGACAGTGCTTGAACGAAATCTACGCTACATCGAGCCGCCTATTGCCGTTTTATCGATTTCACATCAGCTTTCGACAGCGCTCACAGAGATTCGCTTTGGTGCATCGTCAACAAAATTGGAGTACCGCTGAAAGTTACAATAATTCTAGGAATCATGTATCCCAATGCTCAGAGCCAGCGGAGGTTCTACAACGACCTTAGAGACCTTCAAAGTATCCACATTAACGCATCCTCCATTGGCCTGAAGATCAATGCACTAAAGACGAAAGTTGTGGCAATAAGAAAGGCACCACCTACACTAACCTCGCGTGTAACAATGACTGAAGCAGCATATAAGTTTAAATATCTGGCCTGCATTGTCTCGAACAGGCGAACTGGATATCGGCAAACAGCATTCATTCATCTATAGAGATGTCTTTGGTCAAGCGGGCAAATTACGGTCTCAAAGCATAAGGATCTACCGCTCAGTCATCCCTCCTGTATTGAGTTATAGCGTGCTCTTTATGAAACCGCTCAGTGCGAACAGAAATGCTCTGGGATATCTTGCTAATGCACCATCTGAGAGGACAATCCATAATTTTAACATCTCCGCGCAGCACGAATATTGACATATGTCATATCTGTAATGATGAACTAACAATTGCACACATAATAATGCTCAATCGACTCTACTGACTAGGCCGTGTATGTCAGAACGACGATTGCTGCTACTATCGTTTGCATATAAAGTGCGGTCTACCCAGAAGTCGCCCGAGATGCGCCCAACCAAACGTGCACTAAGATGGTCCAAAAACACTAAGTAGGACCATGAAGAGTGACAACGCTCTAACTGTCAGTTTTGGCTGAACTGGCAGTACGTATATTAATTATCTTTTCAATTTTTCAACTTTTCAATTTAAGTCAGTAAAACGTTTCCAAGAAGCGTCACGTAGGCATCGTCAAACATCAATAAACTTATATAACAGATGTTATATTCACTGAGTATCTGATTTTGTTACCTTATCTGATTTTCTTAACTACTACTCCACCCCCAAAACCCGGAGGGGTATAAATTTTTGATATTATAAAAATTATATACACCCAAAACTGCAGGCTTAAAAATTTTTAGCGTAGGCGGCTTGCCCTCTTCTGAAATATGGTAATCACCAACCATCTGTTCAACTACATTTCATTAGCTTTTTATTTCCCTACAAAGATTATAAGGCAGAGGGAAACAAAGGTAGTCAATCAAACCGTAATATAACTAGTAAACGTAATAAATTACAAAAAGTGCGCGCGGAGCAATAGGCAAAGTATTTAAATCTTATTTTAAGTAATTAGTAATAATTAGGGATTCCGGTTACACCCTAGTAATTACTTAATTAAATTAACTAATTAAGATATACTGGGCTCTCGAGTCGCTAAAAATTTTGCCACAGGTCATGAACCAGGGGGCGTGAACATTGTACAGTGGCTCTTTTTGAGCTTACAGTATCCTATGTTCGACCCGATTGTGATGCCCTTTCTGATCCCAATTCGGATCCGATACCTGGCACTGTTCATGAGCCTGGTTGGGCTGTTCTGGAACTTGAATCGCTTTCCAATAAAAAGCCGTACGGTCCACTGGCTTTAGTATGACAGATTCAGGTTCCGGTTTTGGATTCACCGGTTTTGCTGTTTTTGCTTCTTTTTGTTTTACTGGTTCGTCTTCTTTTTCATTCGGAGATATTGGTGGCATAACCATTGCGATTGCCCGTGCTTGTAGTGCAAAATGTTCAGGCTGGTGATGAGCCGCTAGTTTAATTGCCCGCAAATGTGTCTCATGCCACGCAATTGTACTCCGCGATATTCCTCGTTGTGCCTTCGGCGTTTGCTATTTAATTTGTTCGCTTTCAAATTGACTGCTTATTATTTAGTAACTCATTTCCTTTCGGTGCTTTTTGCTCGACCGACTCATTTTTTGCACGTTTTGATTTTAGCGCTTTTTGATTTGGTTCATCTTCCTCTATAAACTTCAATTTCCATCGGTTCTATCTAAGTTATTCAAGCTCGTAAGTTCATTTCCTTATTTTGAACAGTCTGTGCTTTTATTATACTGTTGTATGCAGGTTTCTGAGACAGTAAGTACCCGCGCGTGGGCTCCGCCTCAGTGGCCTGTACAACATTGTACTGTATTGTTAGTACAGGGTGCCCAGCGGCCGTCCACCATGAAATCCCAGGTATTTTTGGCCGAAATCCCTTGTTTAACAGAAACAGTTTCAATCTTACTAACTCACGTGAGGACGTGAGACTGACGTAGCCCAGTCGTAGTGCTCCGGTTTTACTAGGCGAATGAATAGTAATGGCTGGACGAGCTCAAGTGAACCGTACACATGGGTAGTATTGGGTTTACCCTCTTCAAGGCATCGCAGTAGACTTCTTCAACATTATACCCACACTTATTTTCAACGCTTACGTTTCTTGCACTTTCCGTGTGTGCTTTATATTTGCTGTGGTTGCGGATCGCCCGAACTTTCAATTTACTTAGACTGAGTTCTTTGCAGCACCATCGCAGAGATACTTGCTCAGGTCACCTGTCACCTTTCGGAGCCACTTATAAAACTCCGGATATCTGACTTCATTTAGCCAAGCGTCTCGAAATTTAGACATTATTATTGTCTACTTGTACTAGGCGATTTGTTTGAATAGAGCTGAAAATAGAATGCTGTAGTGAAAACAGGGCTAGAAGTTATACGCATACTGTTAAATGTTACATGCAATACGTCGCATATCTAGGATCTCGATTTGCCAAATGCCTACGTGCATATTAATAAAAAGTATAGCGGCAGCTATGATCCGCCGGGCGTGTTAGGTTGGGCATCTCGTTTGGCAAATGTTTACGTACATCCCATAAAATTTCCAGGTTTTTTGCACTTTTATACCTACGCCACTAAATTTTCCAGGTTTTTCCAGGTGTTAGGCACCCTGTAGTATTTTCTGTTTTGATTATTTCATCATGATTCACGACTTGGGTCATTTGTGCTGGGTTATTTTGAACCAGTGCACTTGTACGCACTGAGGGCTGTAGTATATACTTGTGTATTTGGTACTTCAGTCTCAGCCGATACCTCACTAATATTCTACATTCTCTAATAATTTTTAGCTCTTCTTCAATTTCTTGACGTTCTAATGTTGTGATTTTTTTATATTCCTGTAGTTATGGTTGCGCAGCTTGATGATAATATTGCATCATTTGCTAGCGTGGTTGTAAATATTGCGACAAGGGCGTTGTTGGTATGGCATAGACTAATAATACCACATTGTACTATTATCCTGGTCGTATGGCTTTTTTATTCAGGCTTTTTATTGTATATGTAAATATACGTATTAAATATACAATCGCTATTATGTCGGACGTACCTGAATCGTCGGTGCGTCTAACCCGTTCGTCTCAAAGCGGAATATCAAATGATATATTCTGCGGTCATGCATCTTGTGGACGTGTTATTAATGATTTTGCTGGAGATACTTATGCACAGTGCTGTACTTGTCGGAAATACTTTCATTGCACTTGTGCTAATGTTTCGTCTCATCTTCATAAGGAAATCTGGAAGCAAGAATCTCAGGTCTTCTGGGTCTGTTTGTCTTGTTTACCCACTACGAAAGATATATTTGCGGGTGTCTCGAATAATTCCACAATTTTGGAAGGATTGCGCTCTGAAATAGCTGAGCTGCGTAGCCTGGTTCAGCAGTCTGTTAAACCTAGCCAAGCTCGCTCCGAGCCCAATCCAAGCCCTCGTCCTCTTCACAGTAATAATGATCTGCTGTGTGATACTGTTCATGAGCTGCAAGATCGCCAACAGCGAGCGTCTAATTTGATTGTGTTCAACATGGATACATGCCGCGACGACGAAACACTTGTTCAGCAGTTACTTATTGCTACTAAGGTTGACACAGCTGAGGTCAAAGTAGTTAAATCAATTCGTCTTGGTAAACCCCGAGCTGTGGTCTCTGATAACGGTTTCGGTGCGCAACGTTCGAAACCAGTTCCGCTGAAATTAATATGTAGTAGCCCCGAACATGCTTCTGCCATTATTCGTGGTTGTAAGCATCTTGGTGAGGCAAATGTGGATCCCATTCTGAAAGCGTGTTCTGTTAAAAGGGACCTGACTACTATTCAACGTGCAGTGGAACTAAAGTTATATACTGAGTACAAAGAAAAGAAATCAGCTGGTGAAGATGTTGTGATCTTCAGAGGCAATGTTGTTCGTAAGTCCGAGCTTCCGTCTCGCCGCAGGCCTGTGAGCAATGCTCAACGGCAACCTCAAACAGGCATTGTCCCTTTAGCGCAAGTCGCGGGACTTCGGTAACTTCCGTACCCCTGACATTCATGAACTGTGCATTATTTAACGCCCAGTCGCTTCTACCCAAAATTCCTCAGTTAGTTACGTTTGTGAATCAGTATAACCCGGCAATAGTTGCTGTAACTGAGACATGGGGCACCAGCTTCATTTGTGACTCTGAATATGGAATTGGTCCTGCTTTTGACTTTTTTCGTTCTGATCGACCCACAAGGGGTGGCGGTGTCGCCTTGTATATCGATAAATCGCTCAATCCTCGTTCTTCTACTATTGACGCTTCCACATATCCGGATTGTTTAAGTTGCGAGTGTGAGATTAATGGCAAGGTTGTCTGTATCCTTGTGGTGTATCGATCACCGGCGAATACTGTAGAACTCAATATGTCGTTATATGGTATCTTGGATCAATTACCAATGATGTATTCACATTTCTTGGTCGTTGGTGATCTTAATTTCCCTGACATTAACTGGCAGTCTATGCAATGGCCCCACGTGTGTGATATATTTATGGATACTGTTTTTAACTGTAATCTTCACCAATTTGTCACTGTACCCACACGTCAAAATAACATTCTGGATCTGGTGTTGGCAAACTCTCCTGATTTTGTATATAATGTGTCCGTCGTGTCTCCTATTGGCAATTCTGACCACGCAACTGTGTGTTTTAGTATTGTTCAGCCAAAAATTTTAACTCAAGCCAGGTTTCGTCGAAATTGGGCTAGATGTGATTGGCGCAACTTTAATAATTACTTAAGTTCTTCATTCATTCAGCTAAACTCGTTACCGGTGCCGGAACTCTGGGCTGATATCAAATTACACATACAGCATGCCATAAATCGTTTTTGTCCGTTGATCCGCGTAGGCTCTAAGCGCCAACCGGTCTGGCTAAATGCCGCTGCAGAGCGGGCATTTCGCGCTCAATGCAATGCGTATAGATACTATCAACGGTGTAAAACTGATATTGCGTATCGACGTTATAAACAAATTGTCGCTGCATCAGACTGTATAATAAAAAATGCCAAGCGACAACACGAACGTCGTCTTGCCATGTGTTTAGGCTCCGAACCTCGTCGTTTCTGGACGTATGCTAATAATCGGCTTAAAAGTGTGAAACAATTGACGCCTGTCATTCATGAAGATGGCCATCTATGTTCCAGCCAGGCTGAGATTGCAAACCGGTTTAATAGACAATTTGCCAGTGTGTTTCGGCCTCCGTTTTGTGGACCAAGGGATCTTCCTGGCCCAGGCACCGCGTTGATAACTGACGCTTCATTCACTGTAAATGATGTTTATCAGTGCTGTCGAAGTCTCAAGCGGAGTTCCGCTCCGGGAGATGATGGTATTAGTAACCTGATATTAATTAAATGTGCCCTAGTTCTCGCCCTTCCTCTCTTTAAACTGTTTCAGCTATCCTTGCGAACTAGTGTACTCCCAGATGACTGGCTATGTGCCCGAGTTGTTCCCGTTCATAAAAAGGGTGTGCGCAGTGACGTTAATAATTATCGGCCTATCTCGCTTACGTCCGCCGTTTGCAAAGTGCTTGAAAAACTCTTGATGCATGATATATTGCAGCATTTAACTAACCACGAGCTCCTAAAAAATACCCAATTCGGTTTTATTCCTGGCCGTACTACTGGCCTGGAACTATTAAGCTTTCTTCAAAATATTATATTCAACGTTGATCAGGGTTTGCTGGCTGATGCTGTATACCTTGATATATCAAAAGCATTTGATACTGTACCACATGAGCGTCTGTTGTATAAATTGTGGAATTATGGTATTCAGGGTGACATTTACTCATGGATAAGTAGTTTTCTGTCAGGTAGACGTCAGTACGTCTCAGTCGGTGACTTTTGTTCAGAATCGTTAAACGTGACTAGTGGTGTACCCCAGGGCTCAGTCTTGGGCCCAGGGTTATTCATAATATTTATGAATGACATAGACGACATTTTGCGTTGCTTCATTGGCAAGTTTGCGGACGACACTCGCCTCGCTAAAATAATGTCGGCTGATAATTATAATGGCGATTGTGCCGCTTTTCAGATAGACATTGACAGCGTGAGCCGATGGGCACTCTGTAATGGTTTGACATTCTCACCCAGCAAATGTGAAGTAATTCACTTTGGTCGACTGAACCAGCGCTTCGATTATAGCCTCCTGAATGAGCTCTTAAAAAAGGTTGACTGTGTTCGGGACTTAGGGATTCGTATTGGTTCTGACCTGAAATGCGTTCACCATTGTACGTATTTAGCGGCTTCGGCCTCGCGTGCACTGTATGCGATCAAACGTCAGTTTGGCCCTATGAACAAACTAATTTTTCTCCCGCTATATAAAGGCCTTGTGCGTAGCATATTGGAATATTCTTCCGAAGTATGGTGCCCATACCTAATAAGAGATATAACTCTACTGGAAAATGTTCAGCGTAATGCCACGAAGATGGTACTTGGGACGGGTGGCATGGATTATGATAGTAGGCTCAGATTTCTGGGGCTTCAAAGATTAACAACTCGTAGAAAGCGTCAGGATTTGATTGTCGTTTATAAGTTGATTCGCGGTCTCTATAAGTTTGATTGGCGTTATTTCTTCGATCCGGTTGCCTGTGAACGTACTCGAGGCCACTCCTATAAAATTCGCGCAAAGTTTACGCCTCATCATGAATTCGCCCGGCATTTCTTCTCATATCGAGTTGTCTCACTATGGAACGCGCTACCCGAATATGTAGTCTCCGCGCCATCAATCGAAAGCTTCAAGCAACGTCTGCATGCAACCGGATCGATCTCATCTATTTAATACCTTTTCGGGTGCTGCTGTGGTGTCTTCAATTTCCAGGCCGATCCAATCCCCATAGCGATGGAATGGAAAGCCAGGATTTTGGTTCCTGGCTATACTTATCAACCGCTGGTGATAAACTTCAACTCGCCATCGCCTGATCATTGCTCAGCGGTTGATCCGAAGTAACGAAGTAGTAAGTATGGACCATACTCATATGTTGGTCCTGGAATCGGTTGCATAACTTGATGTGGTTGCCGCGGCAGTAATTCATGTGCCCAGAACGCTTGTAAAGACGTCACAATAGGCCGTTACTGTTGTGGTATTTGCGACCGAATTGAAGCAACCGAAGGTACCGGTGCTGTAATCCTCGATACACATTTGACACCATGTATAAAACGTTGTTAGAGAACAAAACTAGGATTTCAATATCCGCATACTGTTTCGAAATTTTTATGTTCCATCACGCCATTAGCGAATGCAATTCGGCTTCTATACATTAATACCAATGTGTTCGCGAACATTTACAAATTATAATGTATGAAATATGAAACGGACTAATACCTGTTCTATTATACAAAACTACAACTTGTGTTGAGTGAACAATGGAATGGCATTTGCTTTTCACACAAAAGGATAGTAAGCGGCGTAGGTTAGCTTTACTCACGCATTATTAGAAATAGTTTTGGCACAATTTTCAGGGCAACGTATTGTTTTATTTCGTTTTAGTTTTTGCTTAGCTGTTCGTGGATCGCACGACCGCAGATAGCTTGTTAATCGCGCTGGCAGTTTTTGATCGCTTAATTTTTGTTCCGATTGTAGTTGTCTTAATAGCGATTCCGCTATTGCAGTATGCTCTGCGACTTCAGTGATTTTTGTGAATAGTTACTTTATTAAGATTCAGAATTTTCTAACACCACGTAACTAATAAACTAATGTTGTTAGCTAAACAAAATATCATCTTTTAGCTTTAGTACTAAACGAAAAGCGTACAAATTAGTGCCGCGAGTTAGACAAAATCAACTATCAGGCTGATTTGAGGAACTGGTGTCGCAACCTTATTTAGCTAAATTTGTGATATGCGAGTAAGCTATTGCACTTAAATTAAAGATTTTGAAATTAATTTCAAATTTTGAAATTCAGACGAACTTAGAGTTCAGAGAGAATATAATAAATAAAAATGTGTTTTCGGACATTTTAGCTAAAATTTAATCATTTTGGGGTGGGTAGCCTATCCATGGCTTTACAATGGCTACTTTGTTTTGTTTAGATGGGGGTAGCGGTTGGTGGGTATTTTCGTATATTCGATTACCCCCTCGAGCCACCGATAGATCCCAAATACTATTTTTGGCCAGCCAGCCGGGGGCCACGAATCTCTTCTGTGCGATCAGCCAGCCGTGCATCGTACAGGGTAAGAAACTTCAACTGAATAGCAGTCGACCGCTACTATCCAGTTTTAGTAACGTAGTTCGGCAACCAGCCGGGGTCGGCTCGTTTGACATAACTGGCAAGTAATAGTGTAAATCTAAGGCTCAGGTTGAGGTAATCAGATAGCCAGCCAGGAGTATTCCTGTACCAACCCAAAGGGCTATAGCAAAGTAACAGCTAACATGCTATCACTAAAACCATACCCGCTAAACAATAGTTGTAATAAAATAAATCCAAGGACTTAGGTCCAGGTACCTAGTTGTTCATAAAGCATAGCATAACATTGCAAGTAGACGCGTGTTGGGATATCTTTGTACGAATGTATAATCAGATAGTAAATATTTTTGTTCCTTCTGTAATTCCATCTATCCGCGCCCACAACCATACATGGCTTAAGGATTCGTCAGTCAAACACTCGGAAAAGGCTCGCAAAGCAGCCTGGAAGGCGTATAAGTCATCTAACCACCTCCATTCGACATACAACGAATATCAACGATGTGCCACTTTTCATCGTAAATGCATCGATGCTGCTACGATTGCCTATGAACGCCATTTAGCAAATATATAATATTGGTCGTGACTGCAAGAAATTTTTTCGATATACAAAGCAGTTTGTTAGACCAAAATGTTCCGTCCGCTCAGTCAAAGATGTCCATGGAACGCAGCTAACAGATCCTGTCGACGTGGCGAACTGTATGAACAATCATTTTGGGTCTGTGTTTACTTTGGAACCACCTGGACTGTTACCGCCACCCATAACCGGTTGGGCACCAGAAAGCATTAACGACATAGACTTCTCCATTAACGACGATGTAGATAACTTGAAAAGGCTCAACGTAAACACGTCTTCTGGGCCCGACGGACTTCGATGTGTTTTCCTCCAACGCTGTGCTACTACACTTGCCCTACCACTCTACATGATTTTTCCCAAATCTATAGATCAGGGTGAAGTCCTTTAGACTGGAAGTCTGCCAATATCACTCCAATACCCAAAGTGACAAACTCCCATAAACTTGACGACCTGCGCCCAATTTCGTTAACATCGGTTTGTGCGAAGGTACTTGAGCGCATAATTTGGAACCCGATATTATCGTTTATGTCTGTAAAACGTCATTCTCTCTAACCAGCATGGCTCCCTAACTGGTCAATTAGTTATCTCTAATCTTTTGACGTCATGGGAGAGCTTGCATCGGCTTATGATGATCCGTCACTTCATGGTGTTGACATTATCTACATAGACTTTCGCAAAGCTTTCGACATGTTGCCTATAAGTCTCATTTTTAATTAGAATGTTGCGGTATCCGTGGTCGTTTGATCAACTGGTTCAAAAGGTTTCTTCTTGGACGACGTCAACGTGTCTGTTTCAGGTTCGTACAACAGATTGGATATCTGTGTCTAGTGGGATACCACAGGGGTCTTTATCTGGGCCCTACTGTTTTCTGATATACATCAACCATCTTGTGGCTAAACTGGACGGTTTTTGTGAAATTGATTTATTTTGATGAAGTGCGTCTACGTAGACGTATTTCCGAACGTAGCGACTACAGCTTGCACTGGAGGTGTTGGAATCCTGATGTGATACTGCTCTCTTAGCGCCGAAGCTGTCGAAATGCAAATCACTAAGAGTGCTACCTCGTATTCCTTTCGTCTATCATCTGCGCGTGGGCCTCATAGAGCAAGTGTCTTCTATACGTGACCTCGGTGTTGTAATGTCCGACGACTTGCGCTTCAATGCTCACATCGACCATCTAGAGAAACAAACAACCGAACAATGGGATTAATACGCCGAGCTGTTGCTGCCCGTTCGTCGTCAGTAATTATATACGCCGCTGTATAAGGCGATTGTCCACCCATCGCTCGAGTTTGCATCTGTTATTTGGTCGCCATCATACATCACGCTCATTCACAAACTTGAAGCGATTCAATCAAGATGCTTCCGACTAGCGCACAACTATACCTAAACAAATCACTCTACTCTTGCCCAACAGCGACAAACAATCGATCTTGTCTATGTATATAAACTGATACACAACATGACAGTCTTAGATCCAAACAATTTTTTTGCTCAGTCAACTACTGGAAATCTGCGCGGACATAGCATGAAGCTGGCTGTTCGTTACGCACGCACTAATGTTCGGCGCCACTTTTTCAATTGGAGGACTACCCCATGTGGAATGCGCTGCCTGAGAGCGTTGCCACTGCCAGCACTGTATCTGCTTTCAAAAATAGTTTGAGACGCACCCGCTAAAGTGTTACTGTGACATAGGGTGCTAGCCTATAAGCTAATCCTATAAGTAATAAGGTAAAACCTAACCTAAGAACTAAAATAGGGATAATAGAGTGGAAGCTAAGCTAAACTTGTGGCCGACTTGAAGTAAAATCGACAGTGAAACTGTGTACAAGTTACTGCTGGAGCTTAAGCGTTATCTACTAAACACATGTACTAAAGAATAGTACTGCAACCTATCTACGTGTGTTCAAAGAATAGCGTGCCTTAATATTTTACCTGGCGTTATAACAAATCTTACTGCGTGTTTGCTGCGTATCGAAAAAGAGTGACTAGAGCAACTTCACGCTGCAACGCTAAATATAAGGCTGTGGGATTATCGGCCTTCTCCGCGGCACGTTTCTTACCAAAACGCCAGCCAACATCCTCAATGGTGGCCAGTGTGAAGGGGTAGAAAAAAAGCGAGTCCGAGGATTACCCAAAGTAGAAATAGAATCGAGAATAAGGGGAAGAAGCCACCAAAGGGATGGACCGGTCTACCAGCGGTCGGAGATACCCTTTGCCACTAGATAGAGATTGCGCGAGTTCCGAGTGGGGTAGACATGTCATTGTCCCGGGCAGGGATATCAAGATTAGGTCAATGTTATGTGCTTGATTGTAAACTAAGTTGAGTTGGCCGTGTGAACGTATAATAACTAATTAAAAACCATTGAACCTATGAGAGAAGCAGGATCGCGTATCCGTGCTAATACTGACTGTACCCTGGCGAGTTCGAAGAACGTGCCTTTAACCGAGTATTGCGCGAGTTCCGAGTGGGGTAGACATGTCATTGTCCCGGGCAGGGATATCAAGATTAGGTCAATGTTATGTGCTTGATTGTAAACTAAGTTGAGTTGGCCGTGTGAACGTATAATAACTAATTAAAAACCATTGAACATATGAGACAAGCAGGATCGCGTATCCGTGCTAATACTGACTGTACCCTGGCGAGTTCGAAGAACGTGCCTTTAACCGAGTATAGCACGGCGAATTCATATAACGAGCCGTGGTATACATGTAGTAATTTTGGGGAACCTAGATTTGGACTGTATGTTGAAATTGTGTATAGAGTTTAAATTGTGAAAACGAATAAACTTTAAAACATGGTTTTAAAGAAATAAAAAAGGTTTGCGAAAAGGTTTCAGGATTTGGAAGAAAAGCTAAAGTTACCATGTTACGAATTAAAACTAAGGGTTTTGAGAATAGCCATTTCCTAGGCTTCAGCGAGCTCGCGTAAGCAAGTCTGCAGCATCTCAATAATTTATCTTAAGATTTCTCATACGATTTTAAATGGTGGCACCGCGTAGGCTAGTACACAATTTAGCTTAAAGTCCACCAGAACGTGCCCTTGGGTGCGAGTTCTGGATTTAATTTTCAGAAATTTCATGAAAATCGTTACTACGATGGAGAGTTCGTTTAACGGTTCCATAGTACGTAGTAAATAAAATTTGAATATGCTTTAGCATAACTTTTGGGAAAACAAGGGTGAAGAATTTGAACTATGAAATTTTACCACGGGTGGTCAAACGAGAGTAGGACTGAACTGTATTAGTTCTGAAGGCATCCAAGCTCTGTATCAGCTCGACAAGCGGCCACAGTTGAGACACAGACTGGAGCTATAAAGCACCTCCCATCAGACCCTTGGCATACCCTTATAAATAATGGAACTTCCTTTCACATGACTAGCTAATCCATAAATAAAATAAAACAAAAACCTGGGTTTTACCTTTAGAGATCTTAATATTGAGGTAGAAAAATTGAAACAGAGCACTAAAGCTAGAAGTATATACAGGTCGTTTGAAAATAAAGATTAACGGGCTAAGGTAACGCGTCCAGCGGTCCATTAAAACAAGGCATCCATTAACCGTTAATCCAACATTACCAGTCAAATTCCGAATAGGTAAGTGTTAAAAAGGCATTGGGTGTTTCACAAAAAGTAACGTACATGCTAGTGGCCAGCACCATTTAATCATCCGTAAGTAACATCCAATAGACTAAAAATTAATTAAAAAAATAAAACCATCAACTCACGCTGGATTGTTATCACGCGCAGCCGTATCATAAGAATTTTTTTACCCGAAGTTAGTTTGAAAATTTGATGATTATATAGTAATACCGTTAGCGGAAAACAAGAAACAGTATATAACGAAAAAAAACTTAACAAAGCCCTAGCATTATGCGCTAGGTAAATCGACGATAACGAGCTTCCCAATTGTTGGGGCGCAATAATAACCGATATATATATCTAAACCGTGTAACAAACTTTCCTGTAACAATTTTTATAGATTTTGATTTTTGGGACAACTAAGTGCATCATGCATTTTAGGATACATGGACCTTAAGTCGTAACTACCTGATAGATTCGTATGGTTCGTGACCCTGAAAAATCTATAGAATTTTATGTGTTAGTGTTAGTGTTAAGGGACAAGTGACACAGGATTTTCCCTAAATAGAACGTGGGTGTTGGCCCATAACCGCCAAGCCCCCTAAGCGTAAAATTACCCCAGCCTGTGCACTGGACAACCCCTAGGCGAGGCTTGCGCGAAGACATAGTTCCGGTAACTATGTCCCACCCTAGAAATACTTACTTACTTTCGGATCGATTGCGGCACTTGAACCAGCCATTATGAACATCGTTGAATCAACGAGGGCCGCAGTCGATAGGGGTACCGGGGTCTACTCCGGTTCGCAAGGCAATATTGGTGGATAACTGAAAAAGCAAACCACGGCAGAAGCACCCTTAGAGCTCAGGCAAGGCTCCTGAGACATGGAGGCGGCACTTGAATGCAGGGAGGGAAGGGGCAAGCACAACCCATTCGGGAAGGGCATTCCAGTGTTCTACAACCCGATAGCAGAAGAAGTGGCGAGCGAAGTCATGACGCGGATAATATTTAGGCACTAGCTTCATACGATGCCCTCGTGTCCGCTCCTCCCGACGGAAGTCAAAGAACAGATGCCAGTCAATGTCAAACAGGTTGTTTAAAAGTTTATAAACGATTATTAAATCTTGACGTAATCTTCGAGTACGTAGTGACTGTAGCCCAAGAAAACGTAGCCGTTCTTCATAGCCACCGCGAGGAACACCAGCCACCGACTTAGTCGCGCGGTGTTGTACACGTTCGATAATATTGATGTCTCTAGTTAGGCACGGGCACCAAACTTCAGAAGCATACTCGAGAATCGGACGGACCAGACCTTTGTACAATGGTAAGAAAGTCTGCTTGTTCATACTACCAAATATTCGCCGGATAGAATACATAACCGCCGAAGCTTTCCTAACTTTGAGTGCACAATGTTCAGATGACTTCAGGTTCGACGATACTGTAACGCCCAGATCAACTGTAGAAGAAACAGAACGGATAGGTAAGCCATCCAAAGTAATCGGAGCACCAGGATTGTTGTAGCCAAAGTGTAAGACCTGACACTTATTTGGTGCGAAGACAATATCATTATCTTTTGCCCAGACTCCAACATTGTCCAATTCTTGTTGAAAGACAGAAGTTTCGGTCGGGGCACGATTACCCAGATACCGGCGTGCCAATCGGGTATCATCGGCAAACTTAGCTACATAGCAAGCACAAGAATTATCCAAATCTTCAATAAACAGCAAGAACAAGATTGGGCCCAATACTGACCCTTGTGGGACGCCGCTAGATACTTGACCGGGGCGTGATATGCAGGAACCAATTCTCACTTTCTGCGTACGACCATATAAGAATGATTTGATCCAACCTAGAAGAGGATTGCGAAGCCCATTGGAATATAACTTATTTATAAGTCGATCATGTGGGACAGTATCGAACGCTTTTTTAACATCCAGAAAAATAGCATCAACAAAGTCGCCCACATCAACAGATGTTATTACGAAATTAAGAAAATTTAGTAATTCAAGACTGGTTGACCTGCGGCTTCTGAAACCATATTGGGTTGCAGATAACAAGTTATTTACTTCAATATGTCGAAGGATATCCTTCACTACAAGGCGCTCTAGTACTTTACATACAGACGAAGTTAAAGAAATAGGGCGATAGTTTTCTATTCGAGTGCAGTCACCACTTTTCCATACAGGCACAACTAGTGCTGATGACCATGCGAACGGAATAGTCATCTGCGATACGCTTCTCTTGAATAACTTGAAAAGAGGCAGTGCTAGGGTAGCCGCGCACTTACGGAGGTAGCAGTTAGGTAAACCATCTTCCCCAGGAGCGGAGTCCTTCAGAGATTTACAAGTATCATAGACATCAATCGCTGTAAATGATACATCACATAGAGTCGCTGAAGTTACTGGTTCAATACGGGAGCCAGCAAATGGTTGTTTAAAGACATTACAGAAGTATTCATTAAAAGCGTTTGCTATTGTTATCGGGTCATTTAGCGACTGGTTATTATTTGTAGTAAAAGTTGAAGGCAAGCTATTTGACTTTAAATACTGCTTAGAATACGACCAGAATCTCCGAGGATGCGCTCCTAAATTAGACGCAAGTCGCCGCTCATGACTAACCTTGGCTTCACGAATACATTTATCGGTCATAACGGCAACCTGACGATAGCGTTGATATGAGGCTTCGGACCGAGATCGACAATATGCACGGTGCGCATTACGTTGACGGCGAATCGCACGATCTGGTGCTGCTGTTAACCACGGGGGTTTTCTTTTACGACCGGTAACTACGACAGGACAAAAAAGTTCAGCACCTTTGTCCATCACTGATTTGATATGTAACCAACAGGCGTTAGGATTTTCTATTCCCGACATATTAATTGTATTCGATATGTGTCTATTAACCGCATTCCAATCACACCGTTGCCAACAGTAAGGGTTACGTGAGTTAACATGTGAGACATTTCGAGTAGGGAATTGAAGACAAAAAGTCACGGAGGAATGGTCCGACATGCCAATGGGCGCAGTTACACGTACATTGCTCACAACACTTCTATTTGATGAAAAAATAAGATCAAGAATATTATGTTGCCGCGTGGGAGTTGTTACAAGCTGCCATAAATTTGCCTGAAAGACAGTGTCCATAAATAAGTTACAATCAGACGGCCATGTCATAGAGGACCAGTTTATATTTGGATAATTTAAGTCGCCGGCAACGACTAGACAATCAAACATATCTGATGCACGAGTTATTATTGAGCATAAGCTACGATTTTGTTCATCTGTATTATTAGGCGCACGGTAGACACGCAATAGTCCCAGTTTTCGCTGCCCGTGTAGAAGCTGAACGCAAATACAGTCAGGGTATGATGATGTATCTAAGCAATGCAAACATAAATGCATAAACCAAGAAATTTGTAATAAAGAAAGAAAATATTATTTACATGTGGAAACAAACAAAAAAACTCGTAATACAACAGAGAGCAATTATATTATCCAACACCAGTTGGTTCATAGTTGTCCAATAATAATATACGTAGACTACTATACTCAAAACTAACAGCGTAGCTGTCCTACGCAAAAGTAACAATTATTAGCTATCAAATTTTATTTATTATAAACACTAATTTATATATATATATATTTCTGGAGAAGTTTAATAGGATTTTTCAGAAGGAATAGGGATAATTTAGGGTATTTCGTAGGAATTAAGTAGATTTCTGGATGGGAATAAGTAAGTGAAACCCCATTTGATAACTTTAGAGGTTTAATAAATCGTATATAGTTAGGAAAAAGTCAAATATTGATATATTTGTTTTTGGGAGAAAATGGTGGAAATTAGAGGAACCCAAGGTTAATAAAACAGAATAATAATGGGATTAGGGGGTTTCCACATAGGGAAAAGATGAAATATAGTCCGGCAGTAGGGAAAAGTTGTACCCCAGTTTGGGAAATCTTAGTACATTAGTAAATTTGGTAGAAAAGTAAAAATATTGACTTTTAGGTAAATGGAATGTTGAATTAGGGTATAGGGGTGATGTATCTAGGGTAGAGTGAAATGAGGGTGTTATATGAAACTTGGATAGTCTTCTCCCCCTCGGAGATAGATATTGAAGTCACCCCTGTGGATGAATGGATATCCCCAGGGAACGATAAGGAAATTGTGATGATTTTAGTAATCAGGTCAAAGCCAAGGGAATATGATGCCTAAGGAAGGGTAAATACAAGGTTGGACCTCCCCAAAAGTTGACAAAGGCTACATACTGATCACGAAAAGAAAGGACCAAGTCGTCCCAAAGGCGTCATAGTGGCCACACTTCGAACCACGCGATCTTCGTAACGAATTCCATTCCCTTTTTAATACCGATAGCCGTCATAATAAGAAAATCCCCTCTCCTTCCCCAACAAAACCACATAAAATAATAGGCACGTGAAAATTCAAATCGCAGCATATAACAAAGGCTACCAGAATGGCTAAGTAAGCAATTGAAATTGATACTAAATAAAAAGAACATCAACCAATAAGTGACACATAATTGTTTTATGTGTATTAGTAAACCCAAAAATATTCTAAAACAGGCTTTAGCGTAATTCTTTACGCTGTAATGATAAACATCGAGCTCAAAAGCCGGAAGAACTCTGTCGCAACCAATTTCACTCTAACTCAACAACTGCCATACAACTGAAAGAAAAGAAACAAGTTAACTGTATGTCAGCTAGAAACGTAAATTGGCGGAGATTATGCAATTAGGCATAATCTGAACAAAACAAAATAAATTTGAGGACGCAGAAGGGAAGGAAAGGTATAGTAAGTTGGAAAAAACTGAAATTTTTAGGTTTTTGGACCCTTGGGACCCTTGAAAGCCTAGCGCATCCCCGACAATAATGATAGCCGTAAAAGCAAAACCAAATTAAAAAGATTGCCTAACGTCTAGCTACGTATTAATCCTTTATTTTACTATTTAAATACGCTTTAGCAAAGAATAAAATTAGCGGCTCATGTCAACTTTAGGGGCCGAGGTATAATGCATGCCATGCCGTTCTCGATATACTAAGCCTCCTTTGTACATAGTAAAAATTGCAAATTGCACAACAACGAACTAAATATTTGTTGTAGACATTTTAAAGGTAATTATCCAAGTAAATATAACCCAACAGTGTCAGTGCAGCGTGCAATTCAAAACAAAATATTATGGCGCGTCTCTGTTTTCTACAAATACGCGTATTTGATATGAGAATGCTGCATTTTGTCGAGTTCGACACTCTGCGGCCCAATAGTTCACGGTGAAACATGTTCTAAAGTGTCAAAGTGGAAATTTGGACTTCCACAATAAATACGATGCAATATAAGACAATGCGACGAAGAGTTCCAAGCTAAGAGTGGACTTGATTCCATTGCCATAATTTGAATTTTCAACCAAAACGTCGCTGACGTAAGCACAATGGGTGATTAAGGTATTAAATGATATTTAAATTTTATTGCCTATCACTTGAACGACTATCACTTAAACAAATCAGGTGTGTAGGTCGAATGGAAAACCGTTTAGTCGTGATGTTGCAAAGATTATTTGTCATACGCGGATCCGAGACCCAGGTTCTACAGAGATAGCCGGGTTCGTGTACAGGCCTTCGGTCTCCCAGGTAGGTCAGGATGATCGGCTGAAGTGGGCGGGGTGGCGAGAGTGGTGCTAAAAGCCCTATACGGTCAGCGCCTACTGTATCTCCAGGAAGGGCCAAGAGTTTTGTCGTGGGGGACTGGTGCAGCCGAGCTTTCGGGAGGCACGGAACTCAGAGAAAGTAACCCTCCACACCACTCTTTAGAAGCATGCATCGGTTGCATTAAAACGCAAAATTTATCTCAATTGGTCAGGATGATTCAGGCAATTCTTTTGGTAATTACATCAATTTGCTTCTTATATTGAAATTCCTTGCTTGGAGATTCTCAGAGTAATATCATCATAAAATATATGCTGAGAGAGGCCACATTTTTATGTGAGACGTTTAGTTACATAGTGGTAATGAACCATGGGAACCATGGTCGAAGTCGTGTTCAGCAATTTTGTAATTTCCACTTGGTATGATGAAAATTACTAACCCAAGATATATTTGTGCACTTGGTGTCCGGAAATTTGAGTAGTGTAAAACCCTCAGTTCTAAATTTCCGATTAAAAAAATTACCGAGTTGAAATTCTCGACACCCAAATTCTTAATTATCAAATTACGGATTACAAAATTGCGACTCAAAGATACCTTGATCAGGCGATCATATAAACACATCAACGGAATTTACTTAGCCGCTTATTGTATCTCTATTCATCATGTTATATTTATTTTTATTTATTTATGTATTTTCATTTTAGCCAGACACAACAATAATAACTATTAGCAATATAAAAAACTAAGAATTTAATAGCGTTGGCAAGGTCAGATATGGGCCAGTACTGGCTTGTAATAGCCTGCCTTGACTGTCCAACGTTTGTAGATAGTTGGAGAGCCGTCTTTTGAAAATCAAGATATTTAGTTGAATCAACAATCTCCGATGGGAGTGAATTCCACCAAGGAACAACTTTGTTGGCAAAGAAATGTTTTCTAATATCCAAACGAGATCTCTTGATCTCAAGCTTAAAGTTGTGGCCTCTAGTCTGGGATAGTTGGGATCTAGAAAAGAAATCATCAAAATTTAGTCTGACCAGACCATTTATAATTTTATAAACCATAATCAGATCTTTAATAATTCTTCTACAAATTAAGCCTTCAAGCTTTAGATGCATCAAAAGTTGTTGATAATCCAAATAACTTAATCCTGGAATTCGACGAGTAAAATTTCTTTGAACATTTTCAAGTAAAATTATATCGTTTCGGAGAAAAGGATTCCATAAACTCTGAAGCGTATTCAATGCTAGGTCTAACGAAGGATTTATAGAGTTTCAGAAGGAATTTATAATTTCTAGTATTAAAACATAAAAAAATTAGATTGATTTTTTAAAATGCAAATTAGCATATTGATTCAATATGATCAGACAACTTTAACTTATCATCAACTATAACTCCAAGATCCTAATGTTACTACATTTAGCAGCGGAACTATCTAATAGACAGTAATCAAATTTAGTATTTAGGTAACCCATATGTGGAACAAAGCATTTTTGAACTGCAACCGATAACTGCATCATAACTAACCAATCAATTACGTTATCAAGATCACGCTGAACATTATGTAAATTACAACCAGGCATGAAAGAATAAAATAGTTTGGAATCATAAGTAAATACCTCGGTTTTAAATATTCTAAATGCAGATCGATTCCATCAATAAAAATAGTAAATAATGTAGGACCCAAAGAACTTCCCTGAGGCACACCTGATAACACAGGTAAAGTTTAATAAGTAATTTTAAATTTTTGTAATCTCTATGTTCTGCATACATTTTTGTCTTCTTGTTTTACACGGACGTAGCTTTAGAAGATGTGTTTCCATTTATAACAGGCTGCATTGGTGGCCCGTATGCATAAACATAAATGGACACAATATTTATAGAATTATTTATACTTACTTGCATAAAATTTGAGGTTCGTGGCGTTATGGCCTTTTAAGTTCAGCTGGTCTTTTCGGGGGAGGGGGTGGACATGGCAATAATTTTCGATTTTTTGGGAGTAATTTTTTTCAGTTTTTAGCTAATTTTCCAGTTATTGTTAATTGCTCCTGATTTACGCCTATTTCCGATAAATTTTTCCTATGTTCCCTCAATTATTGTCAATTTTTGCCAATACTTTCCGCGCGCAGATATAGGTGGGACCAGACAAACGGATCGGGGTATCCAAGAGGCAAGTTCGAGCTTCAGGAGGCGATTCCCTTCCCCTAAGAGTGTGTATGGCAATTATTCTTCACATAGAACAATTGGATTTATTTACGTTGCAAATTTACGCACGGCTACAGAATAGAAATTTTGAACGCATATATTTCTATATTTGCCGTGGTTTCTAAAATATTTTAGAAAATGAATATTCAGATTAGAACTTGACAACTACTTTATTTTACATTCATATCTCAATTAGTTTTCATTTTTTATGCTGTTTTGTACGACCGTTTTCAATGAAAGCATCACAAAATGTAATTACGAAGCTAGACAAAACCAAGTTTCCTCGAAACGATTGACATATTCAATTGCGACAAAAGCCGCAACCAAGAAACGATATTCAAAACTCGCCCCTATCGTTTCCTGCAGAGAACATGAAATAAAACAGTTTCGATGCTGTGTACATACAAACGTTCGTGCTCATTTTTTTCACTTGCTCAGTCAGTGATGTGAACAACACTTTATCAAATCTTGACCATGTGTGCTTTCGGAGAGTTTGAACAAGTTCAAACGAAAGTTGGGACGGGTGTGCCAAATGCCGTGATTAGGCAAGCACCTCTAAACCCTCTAAAGGTTAAGGTAGTGTCGGAGCTTAACCTTTTTCATCGGCGGTGTAGACTCGTGCTTACGCGGCGCTCCGACCCCCAGTCGCTACTATAACACACGAAAAATACAGTTTAGGCCACCAATAAATAACGTACGAGTAGCTGGGGTGTGCGAGTTCGTGGTCTGGGCGAACCAGTAAAGTGGTGATAATGAGTCCTTAGTGTTTCAACTCTGTTTGATTCACAATGCTAGCGGCTCGGCCGTTCGAGGGTATATCTTTATTACGCTCTCTCTTTATAACAACAACAACACCTAAGGAGTATAAGTGTTTACTCGATAGTACAACGCAGTGCCGCTTTAGAGCAAGATATTCGGTGTTCACACGCAAACGCTTAACACCTCTCTAGTGAACTGTACAACAACTAGGCAATAGAGCCAACTTCAGGCTAGGTACTGCAGCCCTCCGTGAATTTATATTCACAACGCGTTACCTGTAGTTCGTGAGTAGTATACGTGAATAGTTTCTGTGCAGACCAATACAGCGACTCACGCAAAAGTACAACATTATTTGATCCGATCAGTAACGGTAAAAGAAAAACTAACACTTAACAAAGTTAAACAATCGTGTTCCAATGTCACTCGAACTTCGTATTACCGAGTGGTGGCGTCCATTATCAGAACACTATTATAACCGTAGGCCCACTCCTAATATATATAGCCGGCATGCAGAGAATCGATTGAATATGAAACCTAACGTCGAGGTAGCTCGCTAATACTCATAGATAAAGTACGTGAATCTGCTAATAAAGCGTTAATCTAACGCATTCCGAACGAACGTGTCACAATAATTGAAACAAAACGAAACAGAATCATATCGACGTTTGATGACGTGTGCACCGGCACGAAAGACAAAGAAACTAGCTAACTCATTCTACTAAATTCGACTAAAATCCTTTCGCAACACCAATTTTCCATCCATTCAGAACCAAAACTCTCCATTACATTATTCCCGAAAAATCGAAAAACAAACTTCCGCGCATTAAGTAACACGTCAGCACAACGCAAGAGCAAAAAAAAATACAGTCCCCGAAATTAGCTAGGTAATTATCTAAACTCCAAAAACTGCAACCATCGTCATAATAACTACTTGATAATTCAAAATTCAACATAAGAACAAGTCAATAATTAGTAATAATAATATCGCTACATAGGCGCAACCGACAGTACCCTGTACTGTATTAAAATATACGTGCTTGCCGCGAATATAATATATACTTTATATATTTATTATATAATTTAGAAAGGATTTTAAATGAGAAATTTGAAAGGAGAAAAGGGGTGAAAAGTTGGGGTGTGGTTTGAGAAAAGTAGAGAGAAGGGGACGGTGAAATTTTGATATGGTGAAGGGGGTAGGTAGGGAAGTTTGTATTTAAATTTTGAGGAGTGGGGATTAGGATTTGATAAAATAGGAGATGTTTGAAACATGTAAAAAGTTGGAGAAAAATGGGAATTTTGGAAAATGGAAATTTATGAAAAATAGAGAGATGGGAAAGGGGTGGAGTAGGTATATAAATAGGGGTGGTAAGGGAAAAAGGATATTAAAATTTAGGGGTTAGGGATTGAATTTTGAGGGAATGGGGATGTTTGAAAAATGGAGAAAAAGGGAAGAAAAAGGATATCTATGGAAAGGGTAAATTTATAGGAAATAAAAAGAAGGGGAAGGAGAGGGTTTAATATGTGGATGGGGGTAGTAATGTGAAAACGATATGAAAATTTTAGGGAGATTGGTGGAGGTTTGGGGGAGAGGGAGGGGTTTGAATTTTGGTTGAAAAAGTAGGAAAAGGAGAAAAATGAATTTTGGGTAGAATTTTGGTTGTATATAAAAGAAAAGAATGGGTAAAGTATATATTGTAGGAAAGAGGGTGGGGAAAAAGAAAAAGTGTATTTTGTATAAATTTTATTTAAGAAATTTAGGTTTTGGGGAATTTATGGGAATGGAGGAATTTTGGTAAGTATATGGGTTTTATTATATTTTATATATATACAAAATTACATAGCTACTTTTATATTATATATAATATATAGCAAGTTATATATAGATATTTACGTACACATTACGCTCATATGCCGTGCCGAGGGCGACAGGGGATACCAGAGCGGCGTGGGGGCGGCCTTTACTGAAAAGAAAAAAGAAAAATTTTGTGGTGAAAAAGGCACCAGCCCCAACAGGTAGGATCTAGGTGCATAGAAAAAGTAGGGGTCGGTGTCTAGGGGCGGAGCTCGCTGGGAAGGGGAGCCGATCCTTGGGGTCGCCCCCCTTCCCCCTCTAAAATAACCCCGGACTATACTAATGCACATTGTTCATTATTGTTATTATACTCTTTTAGTAATTTATTATAGCTAATTTGCATATTAGCTTGATTGACACAACTGTATTTTGTTTTTGTTGTTTAAGTGTCAGCCTAGTTCAGCAGATTTGGAGTTAGGTTGCTTTTGATTTCTTGCACTTGTAGATGAATTTGTTACTGTATAACAAATCAGGGACCCATAAAAGAAATATTTTACTTTTACTATCGATCTCGTGCCTTATTTCGGTTGTTTGACCTCATCATATCGGTTGAAGTGTTACGCATAGTGCTGGTGAACATCTTACGGTCCCATAATGTCGTCCACGCTGGATAGCGTGGTTATCATTGCAAGGACGCAGAATTATTTGAGTACCATAAGCGCTTAGTGTCGTAGCCCTACAGCGGGTGCTGTCATAATCTAGTAATTTAGGATCGAAGTATAAAGGGCTCGATAGGAGATTTATTATTTCTAACGAAATTTTGCTAATTGCTTTATCATACCTTGACTTGAGATCGAGTTATAAATGTGCGTCAGTTCGGGGAAGTGGGAAGCCGTCACACTTCGTTAACGAATGGAGCATGCTCTAGTCCGCACAAAACCGTTTTGAGTGGTCCTCTTTGTTTGCGGGAATTATCGGTGATTCCTAGGATTATACGACCTACGGATACGGATACTCCTTTGACCAACAATTCTTGGACTTGTTCACTCACCTCGTTTCGACCAATATAGGGAGGGCTTATCAACAGTTGTTTGAACATACTGGTCGATTGAGTATTAATACTAATGTCAAAATCTGAGGTCGACAACACATCGTGGTAATTTTGTAAAATAGTTTCTAGATATGTACGCCTTAGTGGTTTCGTCGGTTACTGCATGATCCAGCTAAGTACCGGTTGATAATTCGACATTGGACATGTGTTCAGTTTCCTGGATGAGCTGACCACGAAACCGCTCAATCTCAAATTGCCGTTGTTGAAGTTTGTGATCCCGCACCTCGGTATCAGTGATCGAAACTATTTAGGGTTTAGGCGATTTCAGAAGTGTTTCAGACCACGTTTTAATTACGGGATGCCCTGATTCGCCTATCATTACCCTTCGCTGTAACTGTCGTTGTTGTTGTTGTTATCGATTTGTTGACCTCCGTTGATTCGGCTTGTTGTGTTTAGGTTTCATCTACAATACTGCCTGTAAATATTGGCAACAACTTTACGAACAAGTGGTTCAATATCGACCGAATTTAGATTACATACTGGTATAGTTATGTTACCGTTTTTGACTTTTGTCATACTATTCGGTATTGCTAGGCCACTGTTGTACTTAAGGTTTGGCTCGACTACAATGACGTCATCAACCTTGTGACCCTGGGGTGTTTGACATCAACAAACTTTGCGGTACATTGTCTTATTCGCCGAGTTAACGAACATTAGCAAATGTTGACTATTTCACGGCCTCGTAATTAGTTTTCGCCCATTTGTCTTACCTTGTAACAATGGGGAATGCATTCTTGGCCCATAAAAATTGGATTTGTGAGTAGTCAATGTTCATTTTGAGTGCTGCCATAAAATCATGACCGAAAATTGTCATTTTTGAAAAATTCCGAGTTACAATAAAACGGACTTTTTGAAAGGTTTGGTTTATTCGAACCGTGACGCAGAAATAACCAGCTTCGCGCTCAGTCAAACCATGATTAAACGCAATTGGGCATAACGTAGTTTGTGTGAAAGGAGTGTGGCTCATATTGTACTGGCTATCGGTAATAATAGACATCTATGAAACAGATCTATGCCTCGTAATTTCTTGTTACCCTCCAAATAGGCATCAATGTAAAATCGTGATAGAATTGTAGGATCGGCACAAGGTTCATGTTCATCTATGCCATCAACCTTGCCTGCAGAAATAAAATTTTCATTACCGTTATCCTTGCCCATATCCTTCCTAAATGGATTCGTGATATACTACGATCCACTTATGTCGTTTGATTCCGCTTGTGCGCGCTCGGTTGATGGTTCGCGTTGTTGGCTTGAAGGGCCTCTTATTGTTCGATAACGATTCATTTGTTGTTGTCGACCAAAGGTTTGTGACTGTCGATTGCTTTGGGGCGTGGTTTTGAAATAATACTGTTCACTTTTATGACCAAGTTTACCGTATACCGTGTAGATATCGAGGGTGGAACTGGGTTAACAAAGTCTGAATGTGCGACGGTTGCGTTTGACCTCGCTTTGAGGATAGTGGCTGAGAAATTCGTTAAACATTCCAACCTGAGGAATCGGTTAATGCTCCGGTGGTTAAATACTCGGTTGACGTATTAGCGGTGTTGTGAGGGATGACATGGTAAAAGTATGGTGCCGTTTGTTGTTGAGAATTGTCGGCATTTGCATTGGCAAAAGTGGTGGTGGCACTATCATATGTTGGAACATCTGCGGTTGTTGCCATTGCGGACGATTCACAAGACTGCTTCTAAATTGCGGTCAATTTTGAAATCCTGGACGCTGTTGGCTACTCGTAAACGTTGATAGACGTTGACCGATTTGATTTTGAATCGGAGTTGGAATGGTCAATTTATTCGTTTGTAGTTCGCGGTAATGTGGACATTCCGCTTTAGTGTTGATACCTTGGCGTATTTGTTGATCGAGGCCTTCCACCGCTTCAGCTTTCTTCGCGAGGGTGTTGAAGGTTTACTTTTTTATTGGACTTAACCTGTTCGGGACCGCGATGTGTGCCCATAACTAACGCTGACGTCAGGACTTATTTGGTAATACTATCCAGTATTCCATTTGATATGCGGTGTCTTGACGCTTAAACCTGAAGGCAGTCGATAAAATCTATCACCGATCCAGGTTGACTGATGTTCTGAGGTTTATTCATATGATTAGGAAAGATTTTGTTAGCACAATTTCTGAGCCATGTGGTCGTAACTATACAGGTCCTGCGCTTTCTCAAGGCCAAGAATTAGCTTTGCCACTTATTCTGCCTTGCGTAACCTTAGATTTTGCCGTCCATTAGTAATTCCATTCTGTGCCAGGCCTTTTTCTAGGTCTTTGCTAAATTTTTGAAACCGAATCATCCTTTTATGGTTGGAAATTGCGGACCTCGTTTTCTGTTTTTACAATTATGGTCTGCCTTACTGCGTTTGATGTTGCAGTCTCTTGGTTAGTTGCCACCTTGATTAGGGCATCAATAAACTGTTCGTTCATAGCCATTAAGTTACTTTCGCTCTGTTTAGGTTGACCGTTCACTGGACTTAATGCGATTGATCATTAATTGCCACACCCGGAATCGAAGTTGACATTCTTTGATCCATACCAGGGTTCATTAGACTTGCCCCATGCAATTGTACACCGAGAGTTGAAGCATTCGGTAGCTTTGGTTTGACCTAGGCAATGCCGGATGTTCTTTGATTGACAACCGATGGGGTTACCATTGACACTTGATGTATCGATTGGCTATAAAGCGCTGCCATTGCTATGGGGTTACCCAAATTAGGCGACCTGTTATTAAAATTGTTCATATATACTGATGGTGTTGCAACATACGAGCCTTGAAATAGGTTACTGTGATTACCGATGCATTGGGAATCGAGGGTAACGCGGTTGTTCTAAAATTCCTGTCACTGAAAGTTGTTGAATAATTGAACTGTGCATTCAATGGTTAATAGTTATACATTGTTTGTAACGGAGTGGCCTGAATAGTTTATATTAGTATTAATAATAAAAAATGTTGAATCGTTCGACAATTCTGTTCGATCTACCCAGTTAGTATTAACATTCGGTTGATATCGAACCGTATCATTTGCCAATAATGAATGATAACTAGTACCGTTGACAGCCAATGAATCGATTGTCTTTGAGGGTTAATGTTAGCGCTTGGTCCTTGATTAACATTTAAATAATTAGCCGTCAACTGGTACTGGTCCGTAATATTATTGCTAACTGACAATACTAGCTTATTACTATTATCAATGTTAATGTAGGTACTGTTCACACTTTCCTCAATTCGTAATGTGGCTATTTCTACTGGCAAATATACCTGTTCGACGGATGTTGAATTTCCATTGAAGTAATTGATTCGAAGCATTAACATTTGCATTTCGTCCTCGGTCGGTGATTCGTTCACATTTTTGGTAGGGGTTTTGACGGCCCCGGTTGCCTGCGCTTGCATATCAATTATATTTGCATGCGAATTCAGTTGATTCACCACGGCCTCCTTGGCTGCGGCGGCAAACCAACATTATTACCAGCAATTCCAAGTGGATTTTGTTTAGGATCGATTTCCTCAGTTGGCTGCGGCTGCAAACAAACCCTGGTCCTGATAACAATAACCAGTTTTTGTGAGGTCCGTTTGCCTCGGTTGGTTGCGGCTGCAAACCAACCATAATGTTGATATCACCAACCGGTTTTTGCTGAGACCATTTGGCCTCGGTTGGTTGTGGCTGCAACTCAACTGTGTTATTGAGCCGAGCGAAGCGAAGCGTTTTTATTTTCTGTCGGAGATTAAAAAGGTCGATGTCCGTCCGCTCGTTAGTTCGTTCGTTCGGTCCGAAGGATCTCAAGAACCACTGAACCGATTTTAAAAAACTTTTTTTGCTTGAAAGCCTATCATGTCAGAGTGTGCACCTGATATTTGGGATTAAAAAATTTTGAGTGGTTAATTAGTAATTAGCTAATTAGTTAAGCTTATGCAGCTAAAATAGAGAATTTTGCAATATTTGTGTTATTTAGTGAAATAGAATCGGTTCGATCAAACCATTATAGGTTTTTTGGGTCGAAGAATTCGAATATAATATTTTTGCCAGTGATAAAGCCCTATGCCCTATGCAATGTAGTTATTTGAAGAACATAAAATTGAGTACATTCGTAATGCCACAGCCCAAGCTCCGCTTACAAATGTAGTTCCACTATCGACTAGTTATCGCGTGTGTTGAATTGCTGTTGATTCCCATTCGCCGATTGATACAAGGAATTACCTTCTATATTTTGACCTTGGGTTCCACTATCCGTCATCAAAACGCCGTTACCAGATGTTGCTATATTTTTATTATTACATACACCTATAGATTACTATTTTTATCTCTGATTGAATTAGTTACCAATTGGACCTTTGAAATTACCGTTGACCTTTTGGATTTGCATTTTCGATAGCCAACCGTGTTGACTGCTGTCTGCGGCTGCAGAACGGCTTGATCACCGATGGGGATCGCTCTGCACTGTTCCGTCGCTTTGTCTATTGACAATATGTTGAGTTCTTTGGTTGCAAAACAGCGTAAGTTGGCGGATAAGGGTAACATAAAATTTACCCGCAGGTAAAAATTCCCTAACGGTAACTTTAGGAATATCGGTTCACAATTCAGTGGAAATTTAACAATATTGCAGACTGTTCGTATTTCTTCTTGACTTGACTCTTTATTAAACTTAGATTTTTCCAATCTGGAGTTCAAACAGCACAAGCAAAAACTCGATAACATAGAGCAGAAAGTAGCCTTTATACCCAAAAGTACCTTGGTGGTAACCCTCTGCAATCCATAGTGATACAATCCAGAAAACTACGCCATAACTGGATAAAGAAAGTGCTGGCATACCCATCTACAATTTTTATAATGAGCTCTTGGTACAATATATAATTGTTTTTTATCAGAATAGTATACTTAATGGCTGAACTTGATTGGTTAATTTGCGACGGCGGTTCAAAAACTTTTCGACAAATAAAGGTGTTACTTCAGGTTAGAAAACGATTTTTTTTGCTGATAGCTTCGGAAATATAATTTTAGCTTAAAAGAAATCAGGTTTCATTTTCAGTTCATCTATTCCTAATGGTTCTGTTTTTTGTCGTATGATTTCGCGACCTTAAAGATTTACAAACGTCAGCCATAGGAACTGTCGTTACATGTTTTACTACCGTACATACCACTTTGACATCCATGGGGAAACGGAGCGGTTTCTACACTGTTACAAACGCAAACAAAGTGTAAGACCGGCTATTTTCATGAGTCATTGACACACCAATCTGTATTTATATAAAATTAATGTAGAATTGGTGTACGCGAAATCGCACTTGATGGGCATTTTCAAACATCCTGGAAAGATAATAATACACTAAGGGTAAAAATTATTATATGTTGACGAGCGAATTTCTCAATTCTAAGAATTCGCAACCCGGTGGGCAGCAATTGTATTAACAATTAACGCGTTAAGGAGATTTTAGAACCGGGTTTATTTTAAATTCTCTGAAATAAGAGTTGCAAAAATGTATTTAAGCGGTTGCGCAGTTAGACCAGGCCTCAGTCGGCCTCAGAAGCTGCTCAGTTAAGATGAGTGCCGTTCTTTATTGTGTGTAAAATTTATAATTTGTTGTAGTGTGTGAAATATAATATCGTGTGTTATAAGTGGTGACACATTAAGGCCTTAGGAATAAGCTACTAAAGCAGCATTGGAAATCTCATTGAAGAATTTTGTGTGACAATTGCCGTAGTTTGTGTGTAATTTATGGTGGGACTAAGCACCCCACTGTATTCACGTAGGCTACAATATTTCTAATAGAGTATATTTTAGTGTTTGTTTTTCGTTCATTCAGCACTCTACAAATATGTAATTATCGCTTTCTACGTTATTGTCTTTTGATAAGCCCTTTTTACAGGAATGCAGACGGCGGCTTCCAGCAAAAATCGTTGGTTCTACTGGTAAGAATTGATGTGTTTCTGTAATTATAACTATTTTGACAAACTATGGCCATACCAGAATGTGTTGTTAAAGTTTGCGACATAGACACAGCGATAAAATTTTGATATACGTCCACAGTAAAGTTGTCAGATTTTATTGCTTTCGCAGTTGTTTCTCCTCGTGTTGCTGCTTTATCATCGGTGCCGTTAGATTACGTTTGTTTGTTTGACCAGGTCGTCGCAAGGCGTCTGTGTATCGTTAGTGTTCTTTCCGCCCGTTATATGTGTCGAACACTTGACGGTTTACTTCGTTATCATTTAATTAATCATCTTCGCTGATTTGATAATGTTGTTCGGGACCATATCATCGAAATTTGTTTACAAAGATGTTATTTCCTCACCCGATTCTTTTTAGAAAATATAATATGCGCAGTAAAATTAAACATTTTGGTTCAGTTATCCAAAGCTATATGTACCAATAAATTTTTTTTGTATAATGCACCCAATCTGTGTCCAAAAAACTGGTTTTACATCTGCTGTTTAACGGTTTCAGAGCTATACCCTAAAACAGCCTTATATGCAATACATAAATGACCTTGCTAGAAAAATATAAAATTTCGTGAATTTGTATTTAAGCTACTATAAGTTACAATGCAAGTACTTGTAACTTTTATTGTATTCTAAGTATAGGGAGCCGAAGAAGCAAAACACGCATAAATCAACTTCGGCTGAGTGCATTGACTCGCGCGATAGCTCATTCTAAAGCTTACAGTCTCTATTTTTAAGTTGATGCTCAATATATAGCTGTGCACGTATCTTTAAATTACACATTCAACGCTCAAAATCCATCACCTTGGCGATGAGACAGGCTATCAGTTAAATTTATAACCAATAATTTGTGAATTTCAATTTTGTAACTCACGCATTTTCTTTCAATAAAACCAAAAATAGCCTGTGAATGCCAGTTTTCGATCTTTTGATGTCTATGGTACAAGCTCTCTTGGCGGAGTCAATATATTTGGAAGTACATACTAGGCATGAACTTCTTATTCATTCACTACATATCGTGTTTTAGAATACGTGATTGTAATGACTTATAAAACCTTGGTTATAAATTCAAGGAAGTTCATTGTTACGGGTATGCCAAAAACGAATACATTTGTATCACATAGTTTATAGAAGTCGTATTATTCTAATTTTGGATGCTGGAATGGTGTGCTTAAAGAAACCTGTTTGCCATAGTCAGTTTTGCACGCTGGTCTGATCTAATCTTATCTCCATATCAGGAGGACACCATTATGTTGCACAGGTCCAGCCATTGATTGAGATCCTTAACAAAAGCATTTGTTCGCGTGGATTTATACACCACCGATTGTATGGACAGTGTCGAAAATGCACTACGAGATTCTTGATGATTCGTCTTTTCCTAGTTATCCAGACACCGATCTGCTTCCTTTCCCAGTGCGTGGGAGGAGTCGTTACGATCAGTGAACGGTTTTATTAAGTCTCGGAACAAGGTACAGCGAGGAGGTTCGGTTATGCTTCAGGATACTGTCTATATATACTTTTATGTTTGTCACCTTTCCCTGAAATCATAATTACGCTGTCGATTCATCTTGGTCATTCCTGTCTAACGATGCACTATCTATTTATAGCAGTGATAGTTATTCATCAAATATATATAATTATTCAGCTTATTTTATTATCCCCTGTGCGATGAAGGAATTTGTGTTTCGTTAAAATTACCATGATATAAAAACGACAACTGTTTTCTATTTGGTAATAGCCTGAAAATATAGTTAATGAACAATGTGAAACTGAGTTGTTACAGCGAATAATAATAGCTTTGAATCGATGGGTTTTGAAATACGAGTATTACGGAATATAGTAACACTCATTTGATATGCTGATTTATTACCTAATATTCCGGGCATATGATATTCTGCTGTCCACTGATATTCGGACCTGCTAAGCGTTATTCTTGTCCAAGAGTATAGTATAGAAAGTTTGCTTATGTATGGTTTCTGTGTTTGTAAATGGTAGCAGAATGTAGTACGCAATATATATTTTGTGTGTCATAAGATTGCAGTATTTTGATTTTAGTTGTGGACAGTTCTCAGCCCGAAAAGTTTCTAATTACTAGTCAGAGGTATGTTTATATAATACCAGTAAAGAGGGAATGAGCGAAACCTATTGTCATTTTAATGTACCGGTATCTTAAACAACTGCTAGTGTACGGTCTCAAGCGTCGAAAACGTGACATATTATTTTGTGTGGCTTATTATTCATCTTATCGTTAACGGTAAAATTATGTCACAAACCTATTTTAACACCGATATTTCTGGTGTTAGGGTGTATCTTAGACTGCGTATATTAAGCCGAAAACAGGACAGATATACGTCTGTTTTATAGCTAGGTTTTTGTGATTATTTTTCAACGGTTTTGACCACATTCACATAAGTACAAATATCTCAAATTGCGATTATTTTCCAATAAGGTTTCTAGTGGTTTTTTGACCTCGAGCTCGATTTTAATGAGTTTTGCTGTCCAATTATTTTTATTAGCTTGATGATGTGTACGATTTAAAATTATTTCCAGTCACCTAGTTTGTAGCATGTTACATTGCTGCTAGATTATACTTTAAATTTGCGATATAATGTTATAAACCCATTCATTCGATTTTTGTAGATCGATTATACACTTTTAGGTTTGGTATTAATCTATGTTACTGGAAAAGTTTATAATTCCATTGCTTTAGCAAAATCCATGGAACATTCTATGATAAAACTTGTTTCCTTCTTCTTCTTGTGTGCGTCCACCTGTGCAACTAAAATACGTCCTCTGATCTAGCGATATCACCTGCATGGTATAGCCAGGGTAGGTGGTTTAAATCCTACACCTCGTGCCTGCAGTAAGAGCAGCTGCAGTCTTCTGCCGCACCGATATTGTGTAACTATGCATGCAATATCGAACATTTCCCACCGCTGCGGGGTTGAATCCGGACATCTTCTGTCGGCGAAACACATCATGTGCTTTGTCCTTAGGGTAGGCGGTCTAAAATTCATTTCCTACGGTTTCACCAGATGTTTGTGCCATATACAAGCTTTCACAGTCGTGATTGCGATGGCTACCTCCTATAGCCATTGTCGTTGCTGCTTCGCTAGTATGTGCTGCTTCGTTATCATTAATTCCGCAGTGCGTCGAGATCCATTGGGTGAAGTGACTTTACACGACAGAGCATCGCAATAGCAGCTTCAGTCTTGCCGCACCGTTATTGTGTAACTATGCATGCAATATCGAACATTTCCCACCGCTGCAGGGTTGAATCCGGACATCTTCTGTCGGCGAAACACATCATGTGCTTTGTCCTTAGGGTAGGCGGTCTAAAATTCATTTCCTAGGGTTTCACCAGATGTTTGTGCCATATACAAGCTTTCGCAGTCGTGATTGCGATGGCTACCTCCTATAGCCATTGTCGTTGCTGCTTCGCTAGTATGTGCTGCTTCGTTACCATTGATTCCGCAGTGTGTGGAGATCTATTGGATGAAGTGACTTTAGACGTCAGTGCATCGCAATAGAAGTTGTCAAACGTCCGTCTCCGTCATGTTGTCGGCTTTAACGTGACCGCAGCGCAGTTGGTTTGAACGCTGACATGGAATCTGTCAGAAGATGCACAGTAGTTGACATTTGTTCGCATACGCCCATTGCAGCCTGGTTTTGATTACGAACATCTCTGCTCTGTAGCTGGAGGTAACTTTGCCAGCAGCAAACGACATACCGGCTACTTGGTGGTTGTTGTCATTCGCCCAGAGTAAAGATTTGGAACTTGTTCCACAATATGGTTTCTTTCCCTTGGTTTTTATGTGCGGTAGTTCCGTTAACGGACGAAGATACGAAAATTTTGTCTGACTCTAAATTAGACATCCAATTATTCTAGTGGAAAAAATAATGTTCAGTTTAACGATATATAAGAAAAAAGTGCTGGCGATATCAAGTATAACGTCCAAAAAAACTGACAATATTAAAGCAACGATTTGTCTGGAATAGGCAAGAGATTTAACCCAGATGTGTGTAGCCTTAGACACATTCGTAAAACATAAGGATAAATCAGTTTTTTTAACATTTCCGTAAGTGTTTTTCTGATGACTGCGAGCGATTACAGTAAAAATGTGTAAAATTATAGCCATTATGGTGATTTCTTGTGTGTACTGTAATCATTAGCATGCGTATCAGTGAAATACTCCTTGTCAAATATACTGCATAGTTTAACGCCATATTATGTTTTAGTTAGACATGAGTCCATCTATATTGCGAACACTGTTCATCATACTGATATTGTGAACACTGTCAATTATACTGCGATATTTTCAGTGTTCATTTGTATTTTTTTCAGTTCCGATAGCGTCAAATGTATGCTTACGTTGCTGGGTGACAACATAGTTCAAGCCGTAAGTTTATTACTCCATTTCCGCCCAGATATATAATAATTAATAGTACGTTTTTCGATCCGACAGAGTGTCGTAATCTCGTATTACTGTTTATCTTTGTAATGGCTACTACGATATTGGTGCGGGTGTAGTAATAGAAACGGAGCCTCCAAAATTTCCTCAAATAGCGTGGTAAACATAATTCACGGTGAAAAATACTTTAGTTTGATATGTGTTTATCGCGCCTAAATCATTGCTGAATTGAGCGATTTTCGATGTTGCGCATCTAGTTTTGTGACTTTCTGTTCCAGGCATTTTCGGCCAAAATCGCAGAAAATAGATATGATTTGGAAACTTTGTGATCTTGGGTCATAATGGAATTCCATTTTGGTCATAATGTAAAGTATAATGCTTTTCAGATATGTCGGATCAATAAATGTATGCTACCGCACGTAATATATTTTCTCATCAGCACAAGTATTCCATAGATGGCGTTGTGTCACACCAATGAGTCGGTTTAGAAATACCGTGAAAAGCTAAATCTGAAAATTTTTCACTTTGCTGTACGTGCTAGGTTATCATACAGGTCTATAGGTTGGCTGAGAAAACCGTAAAAAAACAATGATAAATAATGCAAGCGTTCCGGAGCCTAAAAACGATGTAAAATGACTTGAAAGAAATTCTAACCTGTCGTAGTCCATACATTTCGAAAATTTACATCTTTTTGGCTATAGGACTCTGGCCTGTCCATAGCTCTCCGACAAATATGGGAACTTCGAGGGCCCCCATGCTCATTTTCTGGGAAATTTCAAAATGGGGGAATAAATTTTGCTTAAAATACCAAGTATTTTCATGTTGTTTTACTGCCGTGTCTGTATTTTCAAACTATAAAATATATACGTTTTAGTATTAAAAATAGTTGTAATTAATGTTTAAAAAAATTTTCATACTAAAAACTTAAATTTTGAGACATAAAAAATTTTTGAATTTAGTTGAATATAGGGGTTTCGGCCGAGTGGGGGAGCCGGCCATGGGAGAAACCTCACTGAAATGGTGGATTTGGAAAGTGAGAGTCCTCCACCTCCACTGTGGACTGATCAGGGACTATGGTGCTATTTGGTCTTATGGTTGCGAAATGTATTGACAATTTGTCGTCAGGTTGTTGATGATATATTTGCTGTTTATGGGAATGAGTAGGCTTTGTATTTGTAGGAATCATTTAGAGTCTAAGAAATATTAACATTAAGAGGAAATTAGACCTCGCCGTGTTTCATGTCGTCTCTCGACGAACTTGTTCACAATATTATTAGGTATTGGCCGGAACTTTGGTTCTGTTCGGAGCTAAGGTATATAGCTGAAACTGATTGTACCTGACGCGACTATTGAAATCCAATAAATATGTGCCTGTTACTAGGTCACACGGTAGCTTGGATCGTATCCATTGTGCCCGGGAAATATATTAGTACCATGATCTGTACAAAATCATGGACCAGAAAATATTTACCAGTCATTTGAAAGTTTTTTAAACTTCAGAGACTCGATGCTTCAGCGTATGTCGCCCAGTTAAAAGTATATATTAGATTGATAAACAAAAATTTAGTACCCTTATTTTTGTGACTAAATATTTTATTTCTCTTTTGAAATATGAACTTGGTTACTTTGATTATTTATTGATACTTGATTGATTACCTTGAATACTTTATTGATTTGTGTTATTGTTGCAGGAAGTGGCAATCAAATATATTAAAGCGCCTGGCCATGTATACAAAGGGACGGCACAGCCTGATGTTCAGTGGAAACTGCAGCAGGTATGGCGTGCAAAAAGGATTTCATTCCGGATTGTATTAGTTCACTTCTGCCTTCAACGACTGCTCCGCCACATATTAAGCCAGGATTCCGATTATGACTATACCATACTTCTGCTAAGTGTATATACAAACATACATATACATACAACATATATATATAATTTATTACTGGTAGCTTGTCCAATCGCCAAGATGGCGAATTCTGTGTGTTGAATATGTAATTTCGAGAGGTATGCATAGCTATATTGAGCATTAAATTACAAAGTCAGCCACCAAATATAAGCTACATTGCTGGAATAGTTTATAATATATAACGATTATTGTGCTCGCGATTTTCAAGTATTAAGCATGAATTGTCTACGAAATGAGTCCAAAAACATCTATATAGATCGAGCGATTGAAGTGATATTAGCATTTTCAAGTTTTTTAGTTTCTATGGGCCAGTCTAGACCCTTTTTAACCCAACTTGGTTTGCACCTACATAGAGCAGGAATGGCTATATAGTGAGACCAAACACACCTATATAGCTCGAGCGGTTGAAGAGATATTACCCTTTCCATGTGTTTTGTTTCCCATGGGCCCACTGAAATCCCTTTTTGATCCAACGTTGCGGTGTAATTAATGAAAATTACAGCATAACTTTTGCAGCTACATAGAGGATGAATTGCTCTACGGAATGAGATGAAACATATTCGTAGATATATTACCATTTTCGTGTGTCTTAAGGTCTCGTGGGCTCATTTTAGAGCCAATTTTGGCCCAAATCCTACATTTTAAAAGCAAAGAACTATATAAAGATTGCTCCTAATTTGATTCTGATATTTGTGGAATTACAGTAAGTAACGTGATTTTTTGGGCCCCTTTGGCACCGACCCCTGCCCATTCCCGCGTTTTTCGGGGGGGGACTATGTTGGAATCGGGGCTGGTGCCTAACTAAATGGCACAAATAGAGATTTCAGGCATTCAATAATGAGCTCTCGCTTGAGACAGTCCGCCCAGCCCTAAGTTGAGTTATGCGTGTCACTTTCGAAAAATCCAGAAATGGGCACAGGCGAAATTTACCACTCTTGCCAGTGATAATTCTTCGCTTCACTCGTTTCATTCATTCGCTTGGTATTCCATTATCCTGCGAGCTAGTAACACTGGGTTCTTGCTACTAAGGAGGGGGCGCCTTCAAACCATTCCTCGCTTGATTGGCACCCCCCTGAAGCTGCCCATGTCTTAACATTTGATATTTTCCCGGGTATTGTTAAAATTTTATATCTGCTGTTCACTAAAAATTATAAATCTTGTAATTTTTTAATGTAGTAATGTCTTCGTTGATATTACGGTGATCTAAAAGTTGTCAGTTTCTAACATTTTGTCAATAATACCGAGAAATAGATATTTTTGACATGGTTTTCAGATATATGTTATTTTATATTTTATGGCTGATAGCAGCCGTTCCGCGGCCGTAAAGTTGGGTGGTAAAGCTTATTTCAAATACTAAGCCGCTAGCGCAAACAGCTAAAATCCTTGGATGTATCATTGACTGTTTCTGTTTTTCGATTAGCTGTTTCAATCAAAGGCGATTCAAACCTGAAATGTGTTATTGTTAGTCAGAGACACATTTTGTTTTATTATTATAGTTGCAAGATATCGCTAACTACATTCAACTTGGCTTGAGATGTATTGATAAAATCGAGGAATGTTTTGCGTATTGTGATAAAACCGGAAATCCTCTGCATGGAGAAAAAGTTCTCAACGTAAGACTATTATTTTTATATAAATTTGAGAATTTATGGCGTTCACGTCGCTGTTTTATCTGCTTTAATGACGTTAATCATCTGGATTTTTTTATCACCAGTAACTCATTCTGGCTGATATTATTTTGCAGGCCTCCTAAATGTTACCTAATTATCTGAGCCCTAGCGGCAGCGTTTTTGCTTATTAGTAGCAGCGGCAGTTGACTAATTTTTCATAGTTTGTTCGACAGTGTTATTAAGCCATACTCATAATTATCTTGTCTTGATACTTCCTGTTCCAGGCGCTAAGAAATGATGTCATCTTGCGCGGTGAAAAAGTTAAACGCCCAAGTTAAGCTGAACAGCGTAACGTTATATCCGAAAAACAGCTTAGTGCCAATGGGTTGGGGGGAGGACTGGGTTACGTTTAATGATTGTTCGCTGCTAGAAGCATGTTATAACGCTGCTCGCTCTATGTTTCCTTGTTTCAAAGGCAACGGACACCTCTATTGCACACTGTATACCTATAATATTGATAAGCTATTCTATACAGAGCGCCACCTAGTATAGTATTTGTGCTGTTGTTTGCCATGGTTGACTTGCGATGTTAGAACTGTTATTATTTAACAAAATCATAATATTAGAAATTATGCATAAAATTATAATATTTATCCTAATTATATGATTGTGAAATTTTACGCTCTTAATAATACAAATTTACAATAACTACAGCTAGATTTCTGATTAAATTGTTATATTGATAAATCATCCAGATTATGTATCGGGTTACGTTATCACGAAAAAATAAGGTAATAAATAATTACAGTCACGGACAAAAATAAGTGCATGAAAAACGAACACCAAACCGAAACGAATATAAACACAGTCGAAAGCTGTTGTCATGTTTGTGCCTGAAAGTCTTACTTTCGTTTAGCAAAACGAACTTTATTCATTGTTCGTGTTCTGTGTGTGAATGTTCTCCAGCGCGTGCTTAAGTGATCAAACGTAGCAATAGCTCTAGTGTGGACCTATTTAGTGAAAATTATGTAAGAAAATGTATTGCAAGGGTAATTCAAATTTAAATTTTAGTGGTTGAACGAAGTCATGCGCTATTTGAAAGGTGCTCAGTCAAGTTTACTAGTTCCGCGCTAAGAAATTGATTGCGGAGCTTAATCAGGTCAAGGCTTTGGTAAGTTGCTTTGTTTGTTGCTGTAGTTTGGCTATAGTGGGAAGAAATCTATTGCGAAGTCTTAAATCAGGTTAATGCTTGGTAATTTGGTTTACTTGGTGTTGTGGTTTGGCTACAGGTTGGTTGGACGAGCTAAGTTTTTGTTTTACCATACATTTTGGTGGTA
>JASANE010001750.1:0-62894 GCA_030248225.1 Trileptium ribeirensis
TGGTTCTGGTTCAGTTACGTATTGCTCCGGCATGACTGACCGCCGGCATGTATGATCCTACATAAAGTTCAGCGTTTAGTGTTAAAACCCGTTCAATTCAAATTCAACAATTTTCCTTTCGGAAATCATTTGGTATCTTTCCTTGATTTCTAGAAATAAAATGTGTTGATTTTAACCGCAGAGCAGCGTGTTCTCGAACAGTGTTGCACCGAATTTAGAATGAACAAAAACCTATTGGTAACGTTTTCGTGGGAAAAACAAAATAGGTTATACGGTGTGCTCTTGCATTAAACTATATTGTAGTACTGACAAACTAAACGAACAAAAGCCGTAACATTCTTCAACCTGATCACAACAACAAGTCAATTCAGCTGTGGTATTTAACAGATAGATTGGAAGATTACAACGAGTGCAATCAGTATAGTGAAGGAAGTTCAAAGAAAAACACACTTGTGACTTGTTCCTATATATTTTTCTGTTGGACATTCTTTAGCTTTGGGGATGCAAAACCGTGTGACCAAACAGTCTGGTTTAATTCATCATTAGATCACACCAGTAAGTGCTTCTGTATACCTTTGATGTTTCGTAGATAGATTAGGAGATTCGAGCACGGACGAACAACGCAATTATACGCCAGTAAACTTAAAATACGCCCAGCCACAATTCTGTTTTGCAAAAAGCGATCAGGGACCGTAATCCGTTGTTATGAAACAAACTGCGGTTTTGCCATCGATTTTTCGCGAACGATATTCAGTGAAATTTTGATTTCGTGTTGCAAAATTCCATTATGTAGTCGAACTAAATACTCATATGTTTAAATACGTAGCCGAATGGTTCAATAACTGTTCGAAAATGTATCTTTGCACTAGTCAACGTTCTTGAAACACATCGACCTAGTCAGTTTCACGTTACAAAACACATTTGCTTGCTCGTAAAGATGTTAGCGGATATGTTCGCGAACCTCTACTATACCCTTGCACAAATTAGTTCACGAACAAATACATTCGTCATCGCGAAAGCAAATACAATTTTTAACAAGACAATTTTTTTTGCAAAAACAGAATTGGATATAAAATTTAATCGTCCGGAGAGTTACGTTTAAGATCAGAACTCTGAAATAGTGTGTTCGCGAACATCAGGGCAAACTATGTTGATAAAGTATATTAAAAGGAATGTAATAAGTAATTACATCCTAGTAACTACGCACAAAGTAGTGTTCGCGAACAACAAATAACGCTCTTTTGTTCGCGAACTTTTACGTTTAATATTATTCTGACTAAATCAAATAAAATCTCGCATAATGCAAGCATGTTCGCGAACAACAAAACAGGGTCGTTTGTTCGCGAACAGTGACGTTTTGCATCGTTCTAATTAAATTGGATTAAATGTCGCACTTGCATAACTTATTCCTGTTCGCGAACAACAATCGATACGCGCTGTGATAATCGGTAGAATGTTTGTTCGCTAACATAATTTGAGGTCGGATGCTATACTGTTCTTGAATGACAAGCCTCAAATTAAAATTCGAAAAAAAGTATGTTCAACAACAACTTAACAATTTCATTAAAATGTTCGGCAACATTATTTATATGGTTTTAAACTCGTGACGCAAATGTATTTAAACCGTTTGAAGATGGATATAGGTTTGCCAAAAATGTTCGATTACCGATTTTTTTGACAATGACAAAAGAGGATTATTGGTGGGCGCATACAAAGTTTAGCATCGCATTATTATCGTGAATGAACTGATTTGCCATTTCCATTAAGATATTTCTGTCATAAATATCAAAAATCAGGTCATCAAAAAGATCTGTTTGCTAAATCAATAAAATTTCAAAGAAAACATGAGTAAGTGTTTGAGCCGAACCAGTACATCGATTTCATCACGGTGACACTGTCTATGATTAACGTGGAATTTGGATCACTTAGAATTATTTGATTAAAACATACATGAACTCAACACACCTACAGTTCTGTATCGGCATTTAGGATGTGCAACACCCACTGGCTGGTATTTCTCTACTCAAGCTAGCAACCTGGGTTCCTTCGCGGTTAAAGCTCTCAATTTTCCAAATGACATTTGTCAAAAACAATAAAATGGATATCCGGAATGGAATCAAGGATATCCGTCACCAAGGGAACAATATATTACTGAATCAGGTACTTACTTTAAAAAAGACACAACAAAAATATGGAAAGCTACAAATTACGAATTACACAGCCTAGCAGAGATTGGCACAGATTTAACTACTTTAGCAAGTATTTGAAAAATTTACAATATAACATATAATTTGTAAAATTTATTACAACTCCAATATATAGGCCAACAACCTATTGGCTTATGTGGCTAAATGTTTTCAATGAATGTGTTTAAGGTATGTAAATATATGTGCATCTATAATCATTCGTATGTATCTGGCCTCACAAGCGAGCTGGTAATGTGCACTAGGACCAGTTCTGGCCCTAAGGGATCCCAGCTGCACCACGATTCTCCTCAGCGTGTGGTGCCCGGACAACCCCGGCTTTTACGACTCCCCGGTGATCTATGCGATGACCTAAGGGAACCGCTTAGCTTAGCAGGCTGCCGGCGGGTTAACCAGGGTGTTCGGCCTGGCCCCTATATTGGCCCACGTGTCTAGCGGTATGAAGGTCACCCGAGGGAGAGTCAACCCCTAAGCCTGCTCACAGGTAATAAGGCTGACTCGCCTTTCCCTCATTATCCACTTAATCCCCTAAGCGGGGTTCTCTGGTCCTAACGTGGTCCTAGTGACTTTCCCCGACGGTGTGTCCCTACGCGCTGTTGTCTCGTTTCTGATCTGGGAGCGTTGTACCACCTGAAGCTTAGACTATAAGCGCGCACAATTTCTAAAAGGCCTAGTCGAAGTATGTTCCCTAAATCTTGATTTGTTGGGATAACGCAGAGGGCACTGAGGCGAGGGCCCCAGTCCCTTGGATGTTTTACCTATGACTACTAGTGTTACCTATTTTGATGTAGTTTGCGCAAAACGACAATTATACTGAGAGTATTCGCAGCGGGAGCGTTCCAGGCGATTAGAGCAAAACATGGACAGAAGGCGGGGTGCAAGGTGGGGTGCTTGCTCGGGCCAAAGACGGAGAAGCGGGTGAGCTTGCGTTAGCGAATTAACTCAGCGGGGCACGGGGGAATGACTTGCTCGCAGTAGCCTCAAACCGTGTTAGGTTCAAAAACTTTAGAGATTCCTGTTGCAACCGATTTCAAAAATTTTGTCCGGGTCAGGAATTTAAACAAAACTCCGAACTGCTTCAATAAATTTTACACGGTTCAACTCGTTTACTGTTGAATCATTTTTGTATCATACACGCTTTATAGACACCGCCATAACATAACTTATTTACAACGTTTTTGTAATGTGACAGAATTACATCGGGTACCCTGCAAGATACCCTAAGGCATATACTACATTCGAGCGCTGTCCCCTGAGAATTTTCGATCGAGTAGGGCCAGACAAATCTTTAATGGAAAAAATGCTGACTTTCCTAGGAGTTTTCTCAGTTGCGTTTTAGTCGATTAAACGGCTGGCTACCTATTAGACCACAATGATCTGTCCCCTTTTTGCAATTTGAACTCCACGCAAACAAGGGACCGAAAGTCCAAAATTTTCGTCTAATTTTAACAGCGACCGGAGCGGCCCGCAAACAATCTGACCAATCTGAAATTTGCTCCCAGAGGGCTCCGGGAGTAGGTGCCGACGTGGACTTCCCCCGTAGTTGCACGGTTAGAAAGTCCGCATCCCACCGGAACTTGAACACAAATGCTTCACCGACAGCTCCAGTCCCTGTGTTTTATTCTACGCTCGGCTACTGAGCCTCCTAAAATTTCATTGAGGTCGGGTCCGCAGTCGTTTGCATCGAAAATTGACCAGAAGCAATAACAACACAGCGACAGAATGGGGATTCGACGCTGTTGTTCGATTTCAGACAAACGGGGGACAACTCGTGTCCCCCGCGGATGCAAACGGCGACGTCCCCAAAACCTTGCAATTTCCACCTATGAATTTTACTGAAGCTTGTTTAGTAGCAACTTTTAATTATAACTTCGTATCCTAAATTTTCCCATCCTTTTTTCATATCCCAAGTAATGTAGAATCTGACTGACCCGAAATAGTATGAATTTTGCTAGACCCTATTCGCAGAGATGATCACCGACCGAGACAGTCACGGTTCGTCACCCAAAGAAAACGCACTACTATTTCCTGCTACGGGAAGTGTAGAAAGCAGTCTGAGCGCCCTTTGACCTGCCGAGATGACACGTCTGGGAGCAACAGAGGCTTCCGATCAAGGACTGGAACTCCCAGGACTCCCGGTCACCGAAAGCTGCACGACTAAGGGACGCCTGGGCTTCTCGCCCTTTTTCTCTGTGGAAATTAACGCAATCCCAAATTTATAGAAAACCAGTGGGGCTTTGCCCGAGAAAGGTCAAAACCGCGACGAGGGTCGCGACTGTCTGGGCACCTCTAGAAATTTGTTCCTGTAACGTATCTTAAAACGGAAGCACCTACCGCGGAGTGGAAATTTCGATTACTATTGCGTAGAACAAAAATTTTCGGCACTAAATTTGTGCCTGCACCTAGAAATCTTAATCGCTGCCATATGCCTTAAAATAAAAATTTTGATCACTCCTCGGACCCGCGAACAAAAAGGATACGTCCGAGGAGCGGGGAACCAGTCGAAATACTCGTGAGCGTAAAATTTTAAACGAGTTAGCACAATTTTGCGAATTTTAACGGGGCCGTCCTTTACGGGCGCTCGGAGCATCCTTCCGACACTCCAACGTCCGCAAAGGGCGGCCCTTGCCTAATCGAACATGTAGCAAACCAAGGGAGGCTCTCCACCGTGGGGGCACGGCGAGAAACCACCCCTAGCATACCCAAGAGCAAGCAAAAAGAAAAACAAAAAGCCTTACTAAGAACGAACTTTTAAATTTTGGCGACAACCGCCAGAGCTCACAGAAGAAAAGTCGACTGGTCCCGATCGGGGAATCGGGCAGTCTCCTTTACACTCCGCTTTGTCTCCTAGCGGCTTTCTGGCTACCTCCCAAAGTTTTAAATTTGAAATCTTCGAAAGACTTAAACCATACATTGAAGGCATACTAGCTACATAAAATATGCACGTACAAAGCGAAAAACTTAAAGCAACGATAGGCCCAAAACCAATATATGGCTAATACTACGTCGCTTTAACGCTTGGCGACACAGCTAAACTCAGCCCCTAGCTCTTCACAAAATCTTTTGAACGTAGCCGCCAGACTCAATATATATATACACGTACATAATAACAAGATATTTACACAACTACACGAAGACTGACAGAGCAGCAGCAACCCTTATAATATGCTAGAGTGGGCGCTCATCCTAACAACTTGGCTGCCAGAGAAAAACATAGCCTTGGCCGAAGGGTGCCAAGAAATATCGTAAACAACTAAACCTCGCGCTGGTCTGCGCGAGGCCTGCAGCATTGGCAAAATATATAAGCGCTTCAGGCGCTACTAATAAACAAGGTTTTTTATTAATTTTATTTTTTTAGGAATGAAGTGGAGTAGGCGGCCGGGGGCGGGATCATATCCATGCCCTGGCTGGTCGCCTACTTATGATATCCTTTATTTTAATGTAAGTCCCCTAGGAGGCCCGTTAGAGGCCGTTTTATCCGTACCGAATGATAAAATTTTGGGTCCCGACTAAGTTATGGGGGTCCCGTGAAAATCCGTTGGGGCGGGTGGCCCCGGTTTTCAGTGAAATGGTTAGTATAGGGCCCAATTGAGGTACAGGGCTTGAAAAATCGGGATGTTTTGATTTTAGTTGTGGTGATTTGGGGCCCTAAAGTTTGAGAGTTTAAACGCGGGATCGGGGGTCCATAAGTATTTTCGGGTTGTGGTCAGGTTGACCCAAATAAGTGATTTCGAATCCTTATGAAGCCCTAATAGTAGTTTAATGTCCCCTTTTTGTTCAAAACCTGTAAAACCCCCTTAAATTCCAAAATTCCTATACCCTTTGAAAAATCAAACTTTTTGGTAAATTTTGTCTCTTGCTGCATGTATTCAACTTATCCCGCATAATGCAAAACACGTATCATTTTCCGCTGGCGTGTCAGGACAAGCGCGCGAACTCCAGACTGCCATAAAATCCCCATTTTGCACCTTGCCATACGGTTCCTTACGCAACGCATCCTGACACCCGGACTCATACATTCACAGTATACATTATATTATCAAACACCAAATATAATATAACAAATATACATACTTATTATTATCCCCGGATGCGCACCGGAACCGGCCCTGGGACACCCGATGTGTAAAATTGCTAGTCCAATTGTGAAATCTTACCCTTTGTCTCCGGCCGATCCGACGACGCATCCCCTACGGTACAATGACGTAATAATACAACAATATTTGCCATTATGCGACAACAGTCCTGGGCTCGATCGGACACATCCACAGCAGAATTTTGATTCAAATATGGGTGTGAAATCACCCCGCGCACCTCGGGCTGGTGGACCGCGATTATACATGTATAGAATACAATACAATAGTTTTATTTTATTCAGCACAAATAACACAAATATCAATGATACATCCATGCATAGGCGCAAATCCTGGGGGGGGGCCGGGGGGGCCCGGGCCCCCCAATAATTCGCTGTGCCGACAGCAAAAATTTCACGTATCTACTGGACCAAATCTCAAATCGCAAAATTATTGTTTCTAAAATGTGATTTTTATTCTTTGTTGTTTTAGAGAAGCGTTATCATTAGCTATACAATCAATGATATATAGTGACATTTAAATCGATGGCAACCTTGCATAAATTTTATAAACGGCTGAAGAAGCCAGATGACCAATCCTCAACCTCGGCTACCGGTTCACAGACTACAGATAATATAACTCAGCCGCCCGTTGCTGTTGACACTCCCCCAAAGGATACATCTGACGTGACTATAGAGCTTCAGCTTCCAGGACCGTCAACACAGCCTACTACGTCAGCGCCTCTCTCAGTTTCGTCATGCGAGACCGCCAGCAGAGCACCCGATGGAGACGCCAGGCCTGCGATACTAAGTTTTGACAAACCTCAGCACGTTGACCCAAAGCTAGTAGTAACGCAGACGCTGACAGTGTCGAATCGTCAGAAGATCCGCACATTCCAGGAGGCGTGGTATCTGAAATATCCGTGGCTACATTATGATGCAGCGGTGGAAGGTGTGCTCTGCTTCTATTGCGCGAAAGCGGCGGAGATAGCTCCTTAAGATCAGCAGCTTAGCAACAAAGTCCGAGCCGGCGTTCATTTCAGAAGGGTTCAGCAACTGGAAAAAGGCCTTGAGCCGGTTTGACTCACACGAGAACAGCGGCTGCCACCGTTTCAGCATGCAGCAATTGAAACAAGTCTCTACACCAGTCGATTCGCTGCTTTCAGAACAAATCAACCAGGGCCTCAAGGTGGCTCTGGCTTGTCTAACTAACACCATTACTTCTGTCCAATACCTTGCACGACAGGGCCTCGCCTTTCGTGGACATGAAAACGAAGAAGGCAATTTCAAGCAACTTTTGCTGCTGCGTACCCGGGAATCTCCTGCAATGAACGCTGTACGGCCGCAGCTCCAAGTATCGAAGCATATTCGCCGACACAGCCCAAGCAGCTCCTGGTTCAACCCGTCGGCTAAAGCCGCTCTGCCCCACTCGTTGGACCGTCCGAGGCCCAGCTGTCTCGCAATTGTTATCACAGTACAACGCCGCCTGCCTTTCCTTGGCCGAACTTGGTGAATTGTTAAGAGGTTCTGCGGCTTCTCAAGCGCGAGGTCTATCTGAGCGCTTTGAAAAAGGGACCACCTATTTGGGCCTGAAGATTGCAATGTTTGTCACTGAGCCGGTTGAATGTTTAAACGTTGCTGTTCAAGGTTCTACTCAGACTGTCTCAGGCATGAGCACAGCTGTACACATGGTCATTCAAGATCTCAGATCCCAGAGAAATGAGACTGTGTTTCACAGGCTATTTTCGGAAGCACAGGCAAAATGCGAAGAGTTAGATTTGTGTCCTATAACTTTGCCGAGGCAGCGACAGGCAAATCCTCGTTACGCTGGTTCCTCGGCTGCTCATTGCCACCAAACAGCTGAAGACTACTACCGACAGGAGTTCTACAAAGTGGTAGACACTGCGACCTCCCAGCTTATTGAGCGGTTCGACCAGGCCGATTTGAGCATCTATGGCCAACTGGAGTCAGCTCTACTGAGCGGCGAAGTCAATGACGCTACTTCTGCCTATCCTGAGTTATCAAACCAACTGCAGGTCCAACTGCGCCTATTCCGCGGTCAACATCATTACCAAAATCTGAAAGAGGCCATCGACGTGTTTCGAATGCTGTCACCGGAGGCTCGCAAAATGCTCAGCGCTGTCGAGAAGCTTATTCGTCTTTGTGTTGTATTGCCAGCATCGTCGTGTGAAGCTGAACGGTCTTTCAGTTCGCTTCGCAGGCTGTTCACATGGCTTAGGTCAACAATGTCCCAGAGGCGGCTCAGTAACGCGGCTGTCTGCCACTGCCATCAGGAACGGTTGGACTCACTTGACATTGATGCCGTTACTCGGGAATTTGCGTCGAAGACAGAGATCCGGCGAAATACTTTCGGGAACTGAACAGAAGGTAAATACTGGAGTTGATACATTTAACAAAAATTTAAACATATAATGTTTTATGTATACCAAATATGGGTACCTTGGGCCCCCCCAATGTTTAGGACAGATTTGCGCCATTGCATCCATGAATCCTTGTATCACGCTCCACCGGTATCCGATCGCCCTTTTACCCACCGAAATTTTGAGGCCCTTATGGCCTGATTTTGAATATTTGGGATTCGCCAAAACTCGGGCTGTTACAATGAACAACATGCTAAATCAAAACCTGCCTGAATTTCATCTATACATTAGAAATCAATAGCTGGTTTGTCTGAAGTTTTTTACCATGTTTTGGGATCATAGTTGTAATACTGGCAGCAGAAAAATATTTGTATAATCTTATTTACGAATAGCAATTTAAAGGTGTTTTCCTAAGGTTGATTCATTTCGCTCTGTTAAGTACGGCAACATTCATGTAATCTGAAATAGCTTTGGGTTGGGTAAGAAGCATACTCGATATATAATCCCTCGAACAGCGAGTTTTGAAATTTTGGGGGGTAGCTGTAATTAGCAGCGTGAAATTGCCTATTGTCGATTACACTATGTACATATAAATGTCACATTAAACATATCTGATCTTAATAATGATTGAAACTGTCTTTAGTCAACTTTTTGTTTAACCTTAAAAACCAGACTGCTGGCATCCAAAACCAGAAACATATCCACTCAAAACATTTTGTATAGGACGGTATTGTACACGGAAATTATTAATTTTTGATTTCACTTGTTAAGGTAGATAAGCATCCCGAGCCGTATCATACTAAAAGCATTGCGTTAATAATTCGGGGAGCATCTAGTTTTTGCAAAAAAACGTATGTTGTTATAATACAACGTAATTGGATCAACTTTACTAACATTGTACACGAATTATCGGTTTTTTGACACTTAATCGGCTATTTGGCATAAGAAGTCACAACTGCACGTAACTGAAGGAATGCTCGTATTACTATTACAGCCTTTTTGTGCATAATCAAACCGTTTTATATTGTGGTAGAATTAGTTTTACTGTAAAGGCCGTATCCATTGCTGAAGCTTTTAGAAGTTAACGAAGTAACCCTCGCAAAATAACAGTAATTGAACGATGAGTATGGCTATGCTGAGCTATGGCTTTTGTAACTAGGGACAAGATTAGATCGCTCCACCTTTAAATTTAGAAGACGGCCGATTAAATCAAATATATTTTGATGGTTGCACCTACATTTATTTTAACTTTTTGGTTTTGGTGCACATCCATTTTTTTCGTGAAACAGTAAGATTAAGACAAAACTATATATGGCTGTGAAATCCAGCAGTAATTATTAAAGCGGTTATTACACAACGACTAAGGTTACTATGTGATATGGGATGCGTTCACTATGATGTTTAGACGACACTGCTGGCTACAGTGAAAAACACTTATGTTATGTTAACCTATTCGGTATAGTTGATCAAAATCTGGTATGTCGGACTGGTTATATGTGTCAGAACATTTGGTTAATTATGTTTATTAAATCACATATTGTGGACAAAGATAATAACGAAAACCAGCCACCCCCTGAGTGTGAGCTTTGGTCACGATGTGATTTTATATAGTGATTGCACTGCAATTACGTTTCAATTTGCATCATTATATACGTTGTATTGTACAATTTAATTGAGTTTCCAGCTTGCCGCATGTTGATACATTCTGAAACAGTCCGAAAAGATATATAATATATGTTATCTACATTGAATGTCTGATTCTATTTGTTGCTACCCAAAAATATTATTTCTGGGGTGCTTATTATATATATTTTCAAATTCCGTCAGTACGTATGTCTTATCGCTCAAAGGGTTCATCAAAGTTATCTGTATCGTCCAGAGGCGCATATAGTCAACAATCCAAAGTTGATACTTTAGGTCTGAAAATATACAACTGTATTCATTTTTTACAAAAATCTGCCTATATAAAAATAGACAGACTAGGTTAGTCAACATTGGCTATCTACGCCGAAGTGGTCTATAGACTATGTTCACTGCATTCCGGCCGGTGCCCAAAACTACTGAAGCTCAGCCTAAGCTTATTCTAAGCCTAAGTCGTTAACCTGCATACGGATTACACTGGCGTCACTCAGGCGCATAAACAATTATAGATTAACTATTTGATTATCATTCAACGATAACTTTACACCTTTTGGAAATGATCTGTAGTGTATTGGTGTAGTGGCCCACACGTTAGGGGCATGGATAAAACGGACTTGACAGTAGGAATGTGGTCATACTCGGGCGCTTGTGTTTTCTAGCATTATATACATATGTAAATATCGTCGACAGTGGATATAAAGAAGCCTGCCGTTTTACAGGTGCTCAACACCGGTATATAATTCTTAGTAGAGACCCACTGTTGACTGGAATGAGTGTAGTGTTTATGTTGTTAAAGCACACAAAATTGAATACTTACTCAACCACGTTATAGGCAAAGCAGAAAATAGTTTCTGGTATCGTTGTAAGCACAATACAGCATTTTTTTCAATCAATAACAATAATATTGACAATTGCTTTCGGCTCCTATTTCTCAAAGTGTAAACAATGCACAGAAAAACATGACCAGAGTTAAGTGGCATTGCAATATAACAAAACCACTGTTTCTTTTAATATCACCATTGATTTGATGCTTAACGTTCCAAACCGCGTTATTAGCAAAATCTAAAGTGGATATTATATTAGCGAACGTTGAAACCAAAATAGAAATATGCTTATTCGATACTGGAACAACATGGCACATATAACAAGTGCAATAAATAGTGTGTTTGTGTTTTTGTATCAAGATAAGTTCTGATACGGAAATATCCAGACCTAATTACTGTTGAAAGCAAAAATGCTGTTGACAGATGTGACCGCCAATATACAATTTAATAGCTGATAATCAATTTAAGAAAATTAAATTAAACATGCCCGTACAGCCATATAAAGAAATTTCCTCTCAGGCCGCAAGTATTTTATCTATATCAGGTTTGGAAATATGGTTTACATCATCAGGATATAGTCTAGGCTTTTGTACCGTTTTCGAATATATATTTGTTTTTCTGCAGCGAATTAATATGGATAGTTTGAAGTATATAATCATTCAGTCATGTATTAATGCATATGGTAACCTGCCCGTAGTTTCGAACGACCCCATCTTGCACCAAAGACACATGTTACTGCTAGAGAAGCACTAGGATTAGTGGCGTGAAGATTCTGATAACTTACCTGATCAATCTTGCATGATCAACAATCTTTGGCTAATGCGGTAATATCCAGTCTAGCTCTCGGGTGTTAAGTTTAAATAAGTTCATATGGTAACCAGCTCGTAGTTTCGAACGACCCCATCTTGCACCAAAGACACATGTTACTGCTGGAGAAGCACGAGGATTAGTGGCGTGAAGATTCTGTTAAACTTACCTGATTAACAATATTTGGCTAATGCGGTAATATCCAGTCTAACTCTCAGGTCTTAAGTTCAAATAACTTCATATGGTAATTACATTTCACTACTTGAACATTGATTTTTTCAATCCGTGATCAACCACACATAACATTGGAAAAAGTAATATGCCTGTAATTGTAATATTTAACCCGTTAACTCATGCAGCTGTTCGACAGTAACTAAATTATATTTGAATCAGTGCATTATCTAAATTCGACGAATCCAGCACGGCTGTACGCATGTTGTTCTTTGCTCGTTTTGGAAGGAGCCTTAATGATCTAAGCAATAGCTACAACATAGCTCAAGGGCTAGTAAAAGTTACTTTTAGTCGAGAGTTCGGAACTTGATACATCACAGCGACTTGTAATTGTTCATCGATACTTGAAATTTAAATCAGTTCATGATGGAAAGGGTCAAGATCTTCTTGTTTTCCATAGCACCAATTGCTGACCTGACTAATTGCTAACACCATCGGAAACTAGTAACGTGCCGTAGAACTGTTTGCACCGTGAAACCGAGTTCATCATTCTGCGGAGTATTTATAGTGAATGTACAACGCAATGCATTTATTTATCATATTCAATATGACTTCAATAGCAGTGATGAAATGAGCGTTATTTGGATGAGTTCTTCAATCTAGTAAGCATGATATTTGACGTTCGATTTTAAATTCTTTCGATCATGGGTCAATTCTAAAATCCCTGGTGTACCTAACCATTGCAGGACCGGTAAAGCTCTTTAAAGTAGTATGATGATTTGGATATATGGACGGCATTTCATAGGTGTCGATCGGCGGGGCAAGGGAGGGTTGTCCTTTTAAGTCGGACATCCCTCAAGGATCTGTCAAACAGTCCAGCACTCCCGCCCTCGTGGCACCGAAGTCGCGCGTAAAGTTTTATCAAAAATAGGCAAAAAGAGTTAAAATTTACATAAATTAGGGTAAAATTAGCCAAAAAATATGGAAATTAGAAAAAATTAATCGCAAATCGGCAAAAATTGGAAAAACTGTTGAGCCCCATTGAGAAAGTGTCCCCGAGTATCTCACTCCTGGTTGACCGTTATTCCCTCCTAAGCCGATTGACATTCGAAACCAATATAGTGTGCAGTGTTTTTCTGATATGTAGTTCAAAGTTCTACCAAACTTGAAAACAATGAGGCAGCGTCAAAACACTACAGTGAAAATGGTTACCTTTTAGTCAATAAACTATTATGCTACTACCAATTTGAGTTTTGTTTTTCCTAAAAGCATTGGTGTCGCAGCAGTTTGCATTGTTAGAGTTATATCGATTAAAATCCCACGCTCCTAACTAAGTCTGGCATGTTGATCTCCTCTAAAGTATTGGTGCACTCTAAATTTTCTACTCACGATGTTGATGATTACTTATCGTTTTGTTTGTCGTAAACATTTTAGAAAATAGATAAAAACTCAAGGACACACTCAGAATTGACATATCGACAAGTCGGACGTAACAGTACCGTCAAGCGTTCGATAGATAGCAAACGATTTGTTTTTATTCAACGGTATTACATGCTTAGTATTAGATGATTTTTTAATATTCTTATGTCACAATTTGTAAAAAGAATGACGTGTCAACTGGTGCCCTGCAATTTTACACCTAGGCTTACATCGCACGTAGGGCACCGTTTTCATAACAACTAACCACCCTTAACTGTTTTTATATTTCTAGCAGGTTTTAAAATTCAATCTTCAATGTGTATCATTACAGTTTATCGGAAGTGTTACAGTGTATTGTGTAACACATTTATTCTCTGAAATACGCAATTCGCATTGGCATTACAATCATTAAGCTCTTGTTCTGTTTAATCAACCTATTATAAACGAAAAACTCTAGGGTGTGGGCTCGAGGGCTTGTTATTAATATTTTCACAAAAAAAATTCACAATATTCTACTTGCGTGCCAATATAGCTTTTGGGCCTCCCCAAAATGTGGGCTCGAGGGCTTGTTATTAATATTTTCACAAAAAAATTCACAATATTCTACTTGCGTGCCAATATAGCTTTTGGGCCTCCCCAAAATGTGGGCTCGAGGGCTTGTTATTAATATTTTCACAAAAAAATTCACAATATTCTACTTGCGTGCCAATATAGCTTTTGGGTCTCCCCAAAATGTGGGCTCGAGGGCTTGTTATTAATATTTTCACAAAAAAATTCACAATATTCTACTTGCGTGCCAATATAGCTTTTTGGGCCTCCCCAAAATGTGGGCTCGAGGGCTTGTTATTAATATTTTCACAAAAAAATTCACAATATTCTACTTGCGTGCCAATATAGCTTTTGGGCCTCCCCAAAATGTGGGCTCGAGGGCTTGTTATTAATATTTTCACAAAAAAATTCACAATATTCTACTTGCGTGCCAATATAGCTTTTGGGCCTCCCCAAAATGTGGGCTCGAGGGCTTGTTATTAATATTTTCACAAAAAAATTCACAATATTCTACTTGCGTGCCAATATAGCTTTTGGGCCTCCCCAAAATGTGGGCTGAGGGGCTTGTTATTAATATTTTCACAAAAAAATTCACAATATTCTACTTTGCGTGCCAATATAGCTTTTGGGTCTCCCCAAAATGTGGGCTCGAGGGGCTTGTTATTAATATTTTCACAAAAAAATTCACAATATTCTACTTGCGTGCCAATATAGCTTTTGGGCCTCCCCAAAATGTGGGCTCGAGGGCTTGTTATTAATATTTTCACAAAAAAATTCACAATATTCTACTTGCGTGCCAATATAGCTTTTGGGCCTCCCCAAAATGTGGGCTCGAGGGCTTGTTATTAATATTTTTCACAAAAAAATTCACAATATTCTACTTGCGTGCCAATATAGCTTTTGGGCCTCCCCAAAATGTGGGCTCGAGGGCTTGTTATTAATATTTTCACAAAAAAATTCACAATATTCTACTTGCGTGCCAATATAGCTTTTGGGCCTCCCCAAAATGTGGGCTCAAGGGCTTGTTATTAATATTTTCACAAAAAAATTCACAATATTCTACTTGCGTGCCAATATAGCTTTTGGGCCTCCCCAAAATGTGGGCTCGAGGGCTTGTTATTAATATTTTCACAAAAAAATTCACAATATTCTACTTGCGTGCCAATATAGCTTTTGGGCCTCCCCAAAATGTGGGCTCAAGGGCTTGTTATTAATATTTTCACAAAAAAATTCACAATATTCTACTTGCGTGCCAATATAGCTTTTGGGCCTCCCCAAAATGTGGGCTCGAGGGCTTGTTATTAATATTTTCACAAAAAAATTCACAATATTCTACTTGCGTGCCAATATAGCTTTTGGGCCTCCCCAAAATGTGGGCTCGAGGGCTTGTTATTAATATTTTCACAAAAAAAATTCACAATATTCTACTTGCGTGCCAATATAGCTTTTGGGCCTCCCCAAAATGTGGGCTCGAGGGCTTGTTATTAATATTTTCACAAAAAAATTCACAATATTCTACTTGCGTGCCAATATAGCTTTTGGGCCTCCCCAAAATGTGGGCTCGAGGGCTTGTTATTAATATTTTCACAAAAAAATTCACAATATTCTACTTGCGTGCCAATATAGCTTTTGGGCCTCCCCAAAATTGTATTGCCACCGTTGTTAAGAATAGATTTGTTCCAAAGCAAGTTTATGACTGGTGAGAAAATGACACATATTGCTTTTAATCATTGTTCGGCTGCATCAATAAACTAAATTATTTCCAACAAAGACCTCTGTACTGTTCTCTATTGGTTGCTAAGTGTCATGGTCGCTAAGTTCCATCGTACAATGCAAGTGTTAGCTTGGGCGCTTTCTCGTCATGATAGGTTACCGCTCTATAGATGACAAACTCCTGTCTACTTTTATAGACCTACATACTGGTTTAGTGCGTCAAATTAGGGTTTTCGTTTGTCGTGCTGTCGTGCTACCTTGGTTGATTTATTATAGCTTCTTAAAAACTGTATGTTGTTAGTTTTTGGATGTCGTGACAAAAAATTTGCGACTGTTTAAATATAATGATTACTCTGTTATGACATAGCGGTGTACGTAGCGCAGCAGTAGGGTTAATTGTATTGCATGGTTGGTAGCAATTAATCTTTGAAAAATCTAAATGGAATAGCACAATAATTTGCGCAACTTTTTTAATTTCGAAGGTTTAAACTTTTTCAAAACCGCTGATATATCCCAACAAAAATAAGTTTATCTGCATGTTTAAAATAATAAAAGCGAGCCGATGCCATTGGGCCCTGTCTGTGCGGTTTATTAAATGTTTTTCTGCAATACGCACATCGAATACTCATGGAACATTGCTCGATTCCACTTGGATTAATTTCGATATAAACATAAACAAAGGACGTTGTGTTTTAAGAAAGCTTACTAAAATTCATATTAAGAATGTTTTGGAACATTAATTGCTAGTGTGGGTGTTGTTCAACTAAGTCTGGGGCTGCGCGGCCAAACCTTATTCAAAATCTAGGATCTGTTAGGCGCAAGAATCCTCGTCGTTCAATGTCGATTAATGTTCGGGGCGAACCAGACGGGCTACGCTGGGTCGAGAGGACCGTTTCTAAACTCCAGTTTCTATCAAAAGTTACTTAATCCGCACCATAGAAGGTTGAAAATACTTCGCAAACATACAGTAGGCTTTATAGCTACTTGAAATCATCAAGTACTGTTACACAGAATAAATAATTTTATAGAGTAAATTCTATTACAAGGTGTAATTTGCACGATTTCACTCATATGTTAGATTTTGTTATAAAGATATTTACAAGCTTTGAGGCTGTATTTCACAATCTACAACTTGATGTTTTGTACCTAACAAGCATTAACCCTTCATGTTCCAAATTAGTTTTGCATTTCGCGTAAAAAGATATACTTCGCCGCGATGAATTGAACTCGGAACTCCATACTAAAATTACGTCCACTAGCTACAGCTCGGATTTTTATGAGTTTCAGAAAAGCCTGCGAACAATATAACACCGTACAATTGGTAAGTACGCGTCGAATATCGTTTAACTAGGTGTTGACAAACAACTGTAGGCGTTAAAGGGTTAATAAGTTGGCATACACTTTATCGGGTTTATGCTATATGTCGAAAATATGCCATATTCAGCAAAATCATATATCCAATGCCATTCTGATAGAGCTTCTGTATCAAACGGCACCTGTGACTATGTTTTACCTTTAAATAAAGTCTGACGCACCTAGGTGTGGACATCAAACAATTTTAGCGAAATAAACATATAATCAGATAAAGAATTCCAATTGAAAAGAAGTTGACTTGACATTCACAACATGACACATTTTACATTACAAATCAAAAGTTTCAAAGCGAATGTATCAAAATGGACGGTTAAATGTACGGTAAAGTGAAGGATTTTTGCCTTGCATGCTGTTGCAATTTTATATAAAATTAAAATTTTGCTAATTTTTAGTAAATACAAAATATTAATTCAAAACATATTCGTTATGCCTTCCAAGCGATCGAAATCTAAAGATAAATCACGCGACGTATCAGAAGATGCAATGAATCGACTGTAAGAATATGTATTACTACGATTCTATAGAGATGCAATTTTAAACTTCATTGTGTCGAAATTTTTTTTACATTAATTCAAATCGACTATCTTTCACAGAATCTAAATACTGTACTCTTTGCTAAAGTCAAGCTGAGGAGTTTATCTTATATGCAGATTGTGTCATTTTCGATAAATATCGCCCCCAAACCGCCGGCATGATCTAGTCTTTTGAGAATAAGACGTTACGCACCTCAGCTTGACTTGGGATTCAACTTTTTTACATTCATGCTCTTAACAAATTAATTTGGCATTGTTGTTGGTGTTGATTTGGAGCACAAGAAAGCATCAGGATACGCAGGTACAGCTAAAGTATTTATATAAGGCTTTATGAATTGAAATCTACAGTTTTTATACAGTCAATAACGGGATAATGCATAAATACATATGACGCATCATTTACCTTAAGATGTGTGCATCTAGGGCCGGATTCTGTCACAGAGTGAGCCAATTCCGGCTCGTGACAAAAACGCACAGGCACATCCGGCCCTTCATAAATTAGATAAATTGCTAAGCTATGCTAGTATGTTTGTACGGGCCGGGAGTGGCTATGTTTCAAGGATTGTTAGCCGGGACGGGCTACTGAAAAAATATTTATTACATTCAGTTTAACAGATTGTGCTACATCGAAAATATTTAACTCTAGGCCCAAAATAGCAAAGCGGATAAATTCAGGCAACATAAATACGTAAATATAGCTATTTTTAAAAATTTTGTTTAAGCGCCTTCTACAAGCCAACCTAGTAGCTATGCAAAAGAAGCATAACCCATTATGTTATTTTGCCGCAAATATATCGTCAGATAGATGTGTCTTCAACTACTTTTGGCTATGTCTAAGCTGAAGTTTAAGAACCCAACGGTCCAAACGAATCTTTGCTCAATTCTGAGCTATAAGTATGTGTCGACTAGCATAATTATAATTTATTATATGGCTGGCATGAAGATTCTGTATCTGGTTTGCTTGTTGTTTTTTCTTTTTTAACCATCATTAAACGTCCAACAATTTTTACGCTTGTTGGAAATTCGCCGACCTTGGCGCATAGTATGTCCTGGCTGCCCCATAAGTTAACACCCGAGCATTAAAATGACCCCGTACGCCAAATAATAAACATATCTAAATGCGTTTTAATATGCCCCATAAGTTAACACCCCAGCATTAAAATGACCCCGTACGCCAAATAATAAACATATCTAAATGCGTTTTAATATGCACGTACTCTTATATATAACTACGATTTTTGAAGAATAACACTTACCCAAACTGCGATCCTGGGAGCCTCCAAGATCAATGCATTCTTACCGTCGACCACTTCGGCAGAACCCAGAAGGAAGAGCTCCTCTGATATAGCCTCTTTCAGCCACCACAGGGGTTCCGGTTTGCGTTTGAATACCTTCTGCTTCCATATTCTCCACAGAAAAAGTCAGGAGGGTTTATATCAGGAGAACGAGCAGGCCATTCGACAGAAATTCGGCCGTCGGAAAGGTCTTCCCCAACTAACGGCGCACATTCATTGCAAAATGAGGAGGCGCGCCGTCCTGTATAGAGCGAAGCCTGTCAATATTTGATAACTATTGAATGTTAGCATAAAATTCATTTCGCAGCATCATTAGATAATTGTCTGCATTCACATTACCATCACAAAAAAAACAGCCCAAAAATCCACCAGACCACATGCCGACCTATACTATCAAACCAGGGGCATTCATGCGGTGTTCGATAGTGTTATGTGAGTTTTCTGTATGCCAATTAACTCAACTATGCCGGTTAACGTGGTCGCTTAGTTTAAAATTACTTGGTCGGAATAAATGACTTCGTCAGCTAAGTCCGTATCATCGTCGAGACGCTGTAGCGATTTTCCATAAAATTCAATCCTGCGATCATAATCATCTTCGTTCAGAGCATGAATTGACGTCGATCTAATAGGTTTTAGACCTGAACTTTTAACAATTCGAAAATTAGTTGATTCCGGTTTCATCAGCACATCGGCGAAGTGACTTTATCGAACCATCAGTTCGATAAAGTCACTTCGCCGATGTGCTGATGTGATTTTTGCTGTGTGATTTTTGCGTTCCCGGAATATGGGCCGAATTTATGTCAGTGACGCGAAAACATGGATACGTAGCACATGGTTACGACATCTCTTTCGACGTACCTCGCCATAAAATCAGCAACCTGAAGATTGTCATACACTTCAATGAATCTAATATCATCGATTCTTTGTATCTTATGTCTGACTTTGCCGTGCAACCATAGCATTCGCTGTCGGCCCTAGTGTTCCTCACCATTTCGCATGATTTTACAACTGTTTCTAAAGTTAATTACCGCAAAGTGCAAACCAGGTTGTCGCGCATGTTAGATTACATATGCTTGTGTATCCATTGATATATCAAAGTCCGTCACATCCAGATTCGATCTTCGAGATTGTCGAGCTTAGCCTAGATAAATTGATAGCGTGCCTATCCCAGACGATGCGGAAGTTTCAAGCCAACCCGAGCCGACCTTACTGTGATTAAATTGGCCCGAACCGGAGCCAGGCACATATGAGTAAAGCCGAGCCCAGCGGAGCCTGAAAATTTCGGCCCGATCTCACATCTAGCGCGCTCATCATAACGTGAACCACAGAAAATTCGTATGTTTGGATGCCCTGGAACTGTTATTTTAGCATGCAAAGTTTAATATCACGGGAGTTGTGTTTGTTATAATAGTATAATTGACCCAATAAATAAAGCTGTTCTATGCATTTTGTTATATTGGTTATTTAGACAGGAAGATGTGCTGAGCTTTCACAGCCTGACAAAAGTGTATAAAGAATTGGCCAAGGATTCAGAGAGTGGTGAAAAATTTCAAACGTCGCCGACACGAATTATGGCAGCGTACAAAAAAGCGATGCTCGAACATGTAAGTTCACATTGGTATTTAATATAAATAATAGTTGTACTTTATCATATATTAAAATTGGCGGTACGCTGAAAAAAAAAACGAGCTAACATACACATTTACATTTTGATTTGGTTGTGGACTGCCACGGTGAAGAAATTAACTGTAAACCAATTAGCAAATATAATATGCAATTGTCTTTATACTTCATACATCAAGTCAAAAGTTATCATCTGTCAAAACGTAGCTCCAAGAGGTAAAGCAGACCACACAGTTGCTGTGCAACAAATACTCAAGATTTAAAATTACAAAGATTTCCAACTTGGATAAGGTTAGTAAATTGCATTCTTTCGTCGCCAGTTGCCACTGTTGACAAACTGACAAGACTGTTTTTATATTTTTAAATGTTCATAATAAATGATGTACACATACATCCAAAGAACACAGCACAGCAATAAGCACAAAGTCAAGCTTATTCAAAAACCGTAAATGGATGTTAGGACTAAAAATATCTCACTTTATATACTATAGCACTTGAAATGGTATATAATATGCTGTGCAACCGAATTGTTTTATACACAATAGCGTTTCTTTTTGTTTGTAGTCTTTTACACCATCAGGCAAACGCATTTTGACAAAATCCCAAGTAGCAACCTCAGTGGAAACTCCTCTCGCTTCACCAGCTTTGTTTCAACATGCTGCAACACGTTAGATGTTCAGAGGCAACGTTTTCGAAATTAGAGGTAACATTATTTTACGATAAAGATACGTTTTTACATTTGCTCATGAAATACACTCAGTAGGGTATAACATGATATTGTTAAAGTGCCAAATTAGTTTTATTTGATTTTTGCTAAATAGATCGAAGTTATTTGCTCTGTTGGGATCGACCTTGATGAAGCAAGACATGGCGGCATCATAACCGATATTACCTCAAAACGAAGACCATACTTGGAATATTTTAGGTAAAGTTTGACGACAAAAGTAGGTTATTGCTGTAACACTTGTGTATATATTATATATTTATTACCACGTTCGTGAACGTCATAATTTCTTAAAAGATTATAGCGTGAAGCTTTTTTCAATAGAAATAGAGCGTTATGAAGTTGTTTCCGCACCATTATCAATCATTTTTATGGGTTCCGCGATTACAATACGGTATTTCTGTAGGTATATTTTTTTGATTGGTTTGGACTAACCAATGAAACTTATTTACGGATATCAAGTACCTCGAAGCCTCACTGTGGGGAGTTAGGTTGGTTTTCAAGGTTTTGTTTTGGGGTACAATATAATCCACCCCGTAGTAGTTGCAGCTTCCTTAAGCTGTAACGATTATATTCAATATCTTATTTTAGAGGCTTTCTTGCAACCAACAGCAAAAACTGATATTCATGCTTATACCTACGCCAGTATGTAGACGGGCAGTGCTAAACGTCGTCCCATTACCAAATATGTTCCTGATGACTATCAAACTCATCTTGTGAAACTATAAACATTTTTACAACTCACAATTTAATTCTCCTACGTGTAAATACGTTTCGGTTGTTGAGGCTAGCCAAACCCAGAATCACAAACATACGCCCCAGCCCAAGTCATTTTTGATTCTGTGCCGGTTGTTTATTTGGATTGTTATTGAAGTAATATATATCCAATATGTAAAAATATGTAGTATATAAAAAGGCAAGCGGGAAGCTTTAATGAAAGTTGGGGATGTCGAATATGGCAGCTTTGTTTTCTCCTGTGAAGCCGGGACAGGAGAAGTTTAGTCGGTTTGAGCGCCTGCTTGCGCCGGGGCAGGGGAAGTTTAGTCGGTTTGAGCGCCTGCTTGCGGATCCAAAGACGTGAGGTCATGGTTTCGAACCAAACACTAGCTCAGCTATTCAATAAGCTGTATTTCACATATTTTCATCATCAAGCTTCTATCGCTAGGCTTACATTCAATATATGCTACCTAACGTATAGATAGCAACATACTCAATGATATCAGAGCTTCTGCTTATGGATGGCTGCAATGGCTTAATCACAAGGAGTTGTCTAGGTCAAATTCCTGACAAATCGCTTCTTTGGTGTTTTGGTTCGCAGACTACAATCGACCATGCTTAATGCGATCATCCGTACTAATGCGATAGCGAGTCATAAGTAAAAGAGCCAAATTTTATTCCTATAATAAATGCATATAAAAATATTAGTTGTGAAATGACTACAACATATATATATCGTTTACATTATCGAGTAATTTTGGAATTGCATGCTTATTAAATATTAGTTACAAACTGTGTTATGTCGAGTTGTGGAGTGTCACCACTGATTTGTTTGAAGTATTAGATGTCGCTTGCATATAAAATGTCTACCCAACTGATGTGTCAACCTGTTACAAATATTTTCTTCTTAAATTTAAAAAAATTCGAACTAACTAAAATAAATCCTAATCTCTTGGAGGAGATTTAGTCTGTCAATTGTTGTTCCTTTTCACTTTAAATTTCGTTTCCGTAAGAAAATGTGAGAGTCGAACTAAAAACAGTGATTTCATTGAAAGTTATGACCTTAGTGGGGTGATTAAAAGTTATTGCATTATTGCTGATTGAACGCAAAAGGCGGAAGAAGGGTTGTACTGAAGACGATCAGACCAAAAATCGGTGGAAACCCTTAATTGGACGTATTTATGGGAAATGTGAGAGCCGAACAAAAACACTGATTTCTCTTTTTGTTGTCAACCTTTTTGTTGAACGCAAGGCAATGGGGGTTTGCTGAGCCGATCGACATTGGACTAATTGAAAGTTATGACCTTATTGGGGTGATTAAAAGTCATTGCATACTTGCTGACTGAACGCAATAGGCGGAACAAGGGGGCTGAAGCCGACAGACCAAAAACGGGGAAAACCTATAAGAATGGGAAAGAACGAACCCGGGACGGAAAGGCAAAAGGAAAGGAAGACCACGACCAAAAACGGGGACCATAGTGAAAACCTTAAAAGTCATTGCATACTTGCTGACTGAACGCAATAGGCGGAAGAAGGGTTGTGCTGAAGCCGATCAGACCAAAAATCGGTGGAAATCCTTAATTAAACGTATTTATGGGAAATGTGAGAGTCGAACCTTGCTGATTGAACGCAAAAGGCAAAATTGGAAGAAGGATTGTGCTGAAGCCGATCAGACCAAAAATCGATGGAAACGCTTAATTAAATGTATTTTTGGGAAATGTGAGAGTCGAACTAAAAACATTGATTTCATTGAAAGTTATGACCTTAGTGTTATCAAAAATTATCAAAGGTTATCAAAATTGGAAGAAGGGTTGTGCTGAAGCCGATCAGACCAAAAATCGGTAGAAACCCTAATTAGATGTATTTATGGGAAATGTGAGAGCCGAACTAAAACGCTGATTTAATTGAAAGTTATGACCTTATTGGGGTGATTAAAAGTCATTGCATGCTTGCTGATTGAACGCAAAAGGCGGAAGAAGGGTTGTGCTGAAGCCGATCAGACCAAAAATCGGTGAAAACCCTTAATTAGACGTATTTATTGGAAATATGAGAGTCGAACCTTGCTGATTGAACGCATAAGGCAAAATTGGAAGAAGGATTGTGCTGAAGCCGATCAGACCAAAAATCGATGCAAACCCTTAATTAAATGTATTTTTGGGAAATGTGAGAGTCGAACTAAAAACATTGATTTCATTGAAAGTTATGACCTTAGGGGGTGATTAAAAGTTATTGCATGCTTCCTGATTGAACGCAAAAGGCCAAATTGGGAGAAGGTTTTAGCCGAAGCCGATCAGACCAAAAGTCGTTGGAAACCCTGAATAAGATGTATTTATGGATAGACCTATGGTCTTTTTGCACCGTCGGAAGAAAGTAAAGTAAATGTTAATAAATCAAGATCAATCCGTCACCAGTTATGTCACAAAACAATTTTATTATCTGTTATGGGTTTAGGTGCAAAATCCATATATTTGAGCTGATCATTTATTCGTGACCGCGATCGCAAAGGAAGAAAAAGTTAAAATATTTGCAAAACGATTTGGTTGACTCACAGCTACGACGTGTCTTTGGCATGGCATATATTGTTTGGTAAAGGTCTGTCGACACTGCTGGTTAAATCTTGAAACATTTACTTCATCCACAACAAAAATTATTGCAACTGTAAGCTATGTGGTTCATGGCTAATACTAGGTCATCTCTTAACAAGCTCGAAATATTTTCCAAAAATCTGTTTCGATTTGACAAAAGAATTAAGTTTCATTTTACCTAATCGCTTATACCTCGAATATTATGTATTTTTGTTTATTTTAGTACTCAAGAAAAGTTCAAAAGCAAGAAAAGCAACCGGTTACTACAATGCATTTACGCCCTAGAAACTGCACTGTCACTATGGGGCGACGTGTTTGCAGACAATGCCACCGTTTTCGTGGTCAATGATAAAGAGGTTAGCAAAGTCATCCGAAAGCAGTTTGGCAGCACTGTCGAATATTTCGCACAAATTAATGTCTTAGAGTAACCTCACAAAACACTATCCAGGATGCCTCCCTGGCAATATTTGTCCCCTTGTAACTTTCGTTTTATAGCTGAGGAATCGCATAGGTTCTATGTAGCATATTTACAGCAGATAGGCCTCTAGCATTTTACAAACTTCAATAGCGTACGTGATAATTCTGCTGACTTTTAGCATCCTACAACCATTTCGGCCTACGATTTTACGCTTTGAGGCACCAGCTTGATAGGATCGATTATTCATTGCCTAATATTTTGTAAAAGGTCGGTCTTATTAGTTGTTTTACTAGATTTTAAGCATAGGTTTCGATGGACCGTCAACCTGAGGCGCGATAGATGGTCTCTAGGGGAAGTGAAGAATAGTGAGCAGGGGGATAAATTTTTGAAATTTTCAGGAACACAAAATTTTTCTTAATTTTGTCAAAATTTGTTCAAATTTTTCCAGTTTGCGATAAATTTGTCCTATTTTCTCCTGTGTTTATCCAGTTTTCCCGAAATTTACGGCAATTTTCACTCTGTTTTTATTAAAAGTTTTCCGCTGGCCTTCGGCGAATGGGGGTGGTGGTGCCATGTCTTCAGGAGTACATTTGTCTTGAAGAGGGTCCGAGCCTTAGGGGTAATTCCCCGAGATAGGTGGAGCCTTCTGGAAGCGGATGTACTCAGCTAAGGGTACCTGGGACATTAGCGGCGCAACTAACACTATCAGTTATAATAGCAATTAGGCACACTTCCTGGTCAGCTCATTGTCAACATTAGTAGGTTTAAATCTAACACAGGAACTAATGCTAGGTGTGCTCACTAGGATGGTGAAAATTAAATTTTATTTTCTGTTAGGTTACTTTCAACCCTGTAACTTCTGAACTCAAAAATGAACAGGCTCGCTTACTATGTTGGAGGCAAGGGCAGGCGTCACCTAGGAATTATGTATAGATTCCGGTAGATACTATACTGAATAAGGTACACCATAAAATGTTTTAAAAAATGTTTTTAAATTAAATTTTCGATTTTTTTATAAAAATTAACAAAACAGAGCACGTAGCTAGTGCTTCTGCCATATACACTATATAGCTATGTAATTCTTGAAATTTTGTTGCAATTCTGATCATTCAACAGCCGATCCGGGTATTTTGCTAATTTTTTCCATTGGGTGCGTTTAAATGTACACATCTATAATTACAATGGAATGCGTATATCTCAGCGCGTTCATGAGCACGGTCAAACAGTGCCATATTTGAGGCAAATATCATTCCGTTTTTGCGATTATCTTTTGGAGATAGGTTATAAGTAATTCGATTACGCCCAAATTTTAAAGGGCGATCTGGACGTTGGTGGCTAGCCTGTAGATGAATTATATATGACTGAATAAACGCTCGCATAAAGAGATAGCAGACCAAGTTGTAATTTAGTTGATTTTCTAGTTTCTAAGTTGATTTTGTTGGATTTTGTCGTCTATAGCCGTCTGTCTCATTTGATTTCGGTAGATGTGTAACTTAAATTCCCTTCGAACTGCATTGATAATTCATAGGTTAACTAGCTATGGCCAATTCAGTAAAATCCTTAGCCTTCTGCCCTCTCTAACATGTTACCCCAAAAATTCAGCTGATTTTGGCACCATTCGACTGAAGCCCATGTAGCTCTAATGATCCAATGATCCAATCCAAAGAACATCTAATCATTCTTAAGGCGATTTGAACCGTCTCGACGAACTGAACCCAATGGCAGCCTTAAATTAATTGTGTTTTTTCAAAATTATAACTTTTCCGACTGGAGGTGTATAGACTAAAACTTTATTTTGTTATTGCAGAATATAGCCTATAAAAAATCAAATTTGGATCATATATTCACAGTGCATAATCAATAGTCGTTACGGTAGGTAGATGAAGTAGCATGACATCATTGGTGTCATCAATGCTGCCCGACAGTTTCGTTGCCGCTCGCAACAAAGTATTTAGATAATTTTTACTAAGTAAAATTAGATTAATGCTACCAACCCAACGGTCCCAACGAAGCATTTAGTTCGGTGTGTCCACGCCCGATTGGCTTTGGGTTTTCGCGATTTAAGATGAGTTGATTTAAATTGGATGCTCACGGAGGATTTGAGGATGAGGATTGGACATTTTAAATCAACCGTTCCTGAATTAGTAGAGGCTAAACTAATTTGGCGCCAAAGATATCGCTTCAGATTAGGCAGATAGCGGGTTTCAGAATATAGCGAACATGTAAAATTTCTCTAGCAAGATGGAAAACATGCAACACAGTTGGTACAATAAATTTTATCTACTTTGTGAGTGAAATGCTGAGCTGTAGCCATATTCTACACCTCACCAAAAGCCAGATTTGACGCGAAATTTTTTGCACAAATTTGGATCGTCGGACCAATCCCATTCGGGAACAACGGTAAAATATTCGGTAAAGCCGATCTCTCCTTAAGTACGCGAATTTAAATCAACATGCTTCACATCAAGAAATTCTTAAGCCGGTAGTATTTAGGATGCAGAATTATGCCTTTAATTTTAACCACCCTCGTAGGTACATGCCGCTGGAGTTTCGATTGAAACTTGTGAAGCTCTGCTTCATCACTATGACCAGTTATGAAAAAACATTGTTCAAAATAATTTAATTTACGTATTGTTAAAAATATGTTTTCTCTTCAAAAATATTTAATCCCCCTTCATAAAGCCACCCGTGTAACAATGACACGTCACAAACATTGGCGCGAATCCAAAAAAAGTGGAGGGACAGTTACTGGCATAATCTATAATCACGTGCGTTTATTACAGAGCACTAAAAATTTTATCAGTCAAAAAAGTGGGGGAAGATCACTTAAATGTCAAAAAGTGATTGCGCCTATGGTCACAAACACATTAACTAATTCTAAAATGTTTCTACAAATTATTTTTGCCTTCACAAAAAACGTCCCCAGTGTTCCAATCTGAATTTTATGAATAAAATCACCTTATAAAATAGTTTTCTTGTAAAATATGGTGTTGTTCCAACAGCAATTAATATGGACATCTGATTTCATCTCTTGACAATTAATAATTATATTTTTTCGACGAAATGGCAAATGAAAACGTAATACACTAGAACATAGGCGATAATATTTTTACGTGTTTTTGAAACGGAGCGAGCCAAGCTAGCGGAGTTTCCACTGAGGGTGCTAAGGGAAAATCGTGAAAATTATGTTTGTTGTCTGTCGTTGTCATTCATAACTCATTTTCGGATTAATGGATTTCGATAAATTTTCTTGTTCTATAGCTAAAATCATGATGACGTTCCCTTTAGTGACGGCGCTAGCGCTGCTTAGACTGGAACCGATTGACTTGCCGTACTTCGGACTTGACATCGTAGGGCTTCGTTCCATGTATTGATTCGGAACCCTTGCTGGCGGCTTCAATGCCATGGGCAAGCTCTACCAATTGAGCCAGAGGACGGTTTTCAGGTAGCAAGCGTTTCTGCCAGGAGTCATTGTGAAAACCTTGCACAAACTGCTCGCCCAAGGCTGCTTCCAGATTGTCGAAATTACATTTGGCTGCCTGAATACGCAGCCTAGCCATATATTGGTTAATTGATTCAGTTTCTTTCTGCATCATCCGGCGGAATTTGAAACGCTGTGCAGGATATAATGTGACCCATATAATGGTTATGCAATGTCTGGTTGATCTGGTCCAAAGTCCTCGTTGAAGGATCTTCAGGGGCGACCAGACCAGACAATAACTTGTATGCATTACGACCAAGAGAACTTAACAACAGCGGTACCTGCTTGTTGTCCGGAACATCATGTGATTGGCAGTGGGCTGTATAGCGGCAGAAATATAAAACCCAGTCTCCATTGCGGTCTTCGAAGTGTTCAAAGGCGTGATTTGCAGCTGCGGCCACTTCGATTGAAGCAGAACTTGAGGAACCTGTGGCTAGTAGGTTAATAAAAGCGGCGAATCTATATGTTTTTGCGTGAGGCTTTGAAAGCAGGCGTCGCTTTTCTAACACACTGATCGCCAAAATGTTATATTGCGGTTCTGAAAGCCTCCGTGGTTTGGATAAATACGTTTATTTAATAGAACCAAACAAACCAACAAATAAAACAAGTTGTGGAAAAGATAATCAAACTAAGTACAATTCAGTTCTGCTTATATACTCTAGCCATCAAACGTTCTCGAATGTCCGCGACTGTTTAATCACGAGTTTAAGAGTGATCTGGAAAAGAGGCGTATATACGAAGTAATACAGAGTCACATAACAACACGTCACCATGCTGATCAACAATAATACAAAACAATAACAATGTATTCAACGTTCAGTCACCTGTCCAGTGCAGCCATATTGTTCTGTAAACAAACACAACAAACACTAAGATATCTAATAGGTGGCTATATGATAACGACTAGCTGTTAGAGATACTTGCCTTTATCTGCTACCGGTAATAGACAACAGTTTCTTACAACTATCTGTTAGAGATTTTAGTCTCAAACAATGTGTCATTCAAGATAAGTATCTGCCAGTCGTTGGTAAGAAATTAAAATGTCATATAACCATTCATTATGAATTTTGGTTTCTGACAAACGGCTGCAAAAGACAAAATTGACCACTTTTGCACGCATTATTCTATGCAACTTGCAAAATAATGACGTGCTATCACGTATTATCGTTGGGTTTAGGGCCGACATGGCTTTAAGTTTTTAAACGAGGTCAGGGTTCCAGTTGTTCTTAGATGCCCCCTCAGCCCCCCCAGTGCTCGATCCTCCAGTGATTGCTGAAAGTATACGCCCGACCCACTATCGACCATAGTGGGTTATTAAAAATTGATAGAACGAATCGAACAGTATTATTCACTAATCAGGATAGGCTTGTGTAACCGATCTATATCTAAATTTTCAGTTTGAAAACATATTCGAATACGATAGTCTTCATTCGTCGCCGCTTTCAAGTGACGAGAAATCCGCTGCACGGGTAAGGTAATATAATATTGCAATTGTGAGCATTACCTTAGACTTTACGTGTGCGGTGTTTATTCTCCCTCAAGTACTAGTTACAATTTTCTGTAACATTACGATAGTCTTCATTCGTCACCGCTTTCAAGTGACGAGAAATCCGCTGCACGGGTAAGATAATATAATATTGCAATTGTGAGCATTACCTTAGACTTTACGTGTGCGGTGTTTATTTTTCTTCAAGTACTAGTTATAATTTTCTGTAACATTGGGCACAAAATACACGACCTTTGTTTTTGTAGTATAACAATTGCAGTTCTATTTCAGTGCGCGATAGAGCACTCACATTAAATCATAAGTTGTGCTTTTTATAAACTAGCACACTAAATATCAACATGTATCCATCTAAATATGTTTGACCATGTTGAACTTTTGGCAGGCTATAGCGCATAACACCTTAACTGCAAACTAGAACGTCTACGGCTTCAATAATGTGTAACGATTTTAGTACTCAAATCACAGCGACAACATTTAGCCAATTCGACAGGGATGCCCGCTGAAAAGTTCAACTGAATGGACAGCGGCACATTGTGACGTCCAAGTTAATAGGTTGGTGTGACGGTAACAAGTTGATAAAATTCTTCTTATCCAGCTGAAAAGTGTGAACACTGGTCTTGATGCCTTGCTCTGCTGTAGGGAAGCCCATATCGCACTACGATTTCTATTTTCTGGTAAAATCCAGGTGGCGTTATCTGGAGGTAACCAAATGGTACTAAAAGGTACAGCCTAATGATTTAAAGATGCTACGCAGCAGTTAAATGATCACGTTTGAAATAAACGATATTAATTTGCTAACGGCCACATTAATTAGACTTGGGTGTAATAGCGTGAATCTGTAAGATAATTGATTTATTAATAATTATTTTGCTATATTTATAGTCCGTTCGACAGCTTCTGAAGAAAATTGATGTGGATTGCATGTTCATCGGTGTGGAAGAAAGTAGTTGCGTAACGTGCACTGCACTGTCTGGTAAGAACTATGTAATTATTTAGATTACTTTTAGATATTTGCAGCAATATTGTCATTTTACAATGTATATAAAAGATATTGACTGAGTCTTAAAGCATTCGATCGAGAAATATATATTTCCAGGATTTGTAAACAAAATCATGAATGTTAAGATAACGGTACAATTTCTATGATATTCCGATACATAAATATTTTTGTCCAAAAAGTATTCATTACAATCATTTCTGAATCATATCTTGTGGTTGTTAATGTATATATGACTTTATATATAGCTAGGTGTTAGGATCTTTTATTCAGGTTTTGGAGCTATGCTTTTTGATGCAGTAAATTCTGAATTATAAATTCAAAAAAGTTTTTACAAAAGCGACATTTGAGGAGTTTTTAAGCAATATATTTATCGTTTCCAAAAAACATAACAATCATCTTGCATTAAATTATTTACAGATATTTCAAGTTCTGCGCAGAAGAAGTTCGATTCCCGCGTTGATCAATATCTCGGGGACAGCCTTAAAGTAACAATGGTTTATCCAGACGAAGATTGAATGATTTCAGTTTTAATAAACTAACATTTCACTTGCTATACATAAGAACAGATTGCAGCTTATGAACAAAACTGCAGTACTAGCCAATGAACGATATTAGTATGTGACATAAAATTAAATATGTGGACTTTTTGATGCATAAGAGCCTCATTAGACTTTTTTAACGTCCGGTGTTAGTACAATAGGCGTGAGACCGCACAATCTTTTAAACTGTATGCTACCTTCGCGCAAATTATATGATTCACATCCTTTCACAACATATGCATAAAATGATGGCTACCAATTTTGCTAAGCCTAAACGAAGTTTATGCCAACTATTGTACTAATATCCTATAAATGACCTGTTTAACAAACTTTTAATACGCAATTTTTTTGCAGATTTGCGATGATCAAAAGGATATTCACATGCACACAGACAAAATATTGCGGTACGAATATGAAAAATTAGCACACTTATGAGTTTATTTTAGTTGCATACACATGGATTTTTCTTTTGTCAGGACGGTCCACGATCTCAAAATTTTTTTTGCAACTATTCATCGTGTCACTTGATGAAAATGAACAAACATGCATAACTGGAAAATGTAGACGTAAATACATTGCGTTCGAACATCAGCTGGCAGATTTTCAGAATTTCTGCACAATTTAGTTCACGATTTTGACAAAGGAACAGCTATGATGTACTAAAATTATGTGCTCAAGTGATGCCTTTATGCGGCGTTTACCTTATAAAGGACCCACAATGTGAAAGTTATGTCCACCCTGTGTGTTTCTGCCATCATTCATTGTACGGCGACTTGTACACCATGATAGTGTTTCTTATAGTATTTTAGGATAGAATATATAGGTATTATAGTGTTGGTAACGGTATGGAGTAGACTACGCCATATTTTTTAAGTTATATGGTGTTAGCTACACCGTACTGCTATTTAGAAACATTATGTAATGTTTTTGTGTATGGTGTCCTTGACACCCTCAGTAAGGAAAACACAAGGTAGAATAAGACAGTATAGTTAACTTGATGTTGTTTCATTCACCATCTATTTTATTATATAGTGTAGGTAAGTACTGTATGCTACTGTATGGTATGGTGTAGACTATTGGAAGACAAACTTTCACATGGTGGTGCTTTATAACTTAAACGAGCCTTCAACTCTAATGTGACAGATAATAAATCTGAGTTGGACGGTGGTTCAGGTTTTGGTGCTGCAGCTTTAATGTTTCAAAATTTTTTTAGTTAAACTAGGTACATTCTCCTGTGACATGAGAAATAGAGCAAACAGAGTTAAACCTGAACAACTGTAAATACCAAAGGATCGTGCAATGAGCAGCACAAGCAAGCAACGACCTTATACATCAGCTGTAAATCTGGTCGTTTGCCAACTCATTTGCATAAGAAGTTCTTACGATAAGATTCCAAATTTATAACTCGTCAACAAGACATAACTAGATGGTTCGCTAGAACTGTTGGGTCTACAACTTAAATTCTGCTTTACATAACTAGTCAAATAACAATGCAAACACAGTAGTTCTCCGGAAAATTTATCAACCAACCAGCGCAAAACAAGCAGCATAGATATGGCCACAATAAACTCTATAGAATTTCGAAAAATCCATACAACCAATTCATTTTGACAACTGATAACAAATTTGTTAATATAAATGAGCAGTTTCTTTCAATTGTTTCCTTCTGTAGAAGGATATGGATGGGTGTCATTATTAGCGTGTTGAACTAGTAAGGACTATGAAAACATAAAATTAGAATAGGGATTACGCTATTGATGTTTATAAATGGGAAAAGCAATTTCTTTGCTGTTAGATTAATTGATCAAGTTTAACGTTTGAATCAATATTTCTCAATTGATTGTAATACATGAATAACCCCAAAGCTATGTGTAACTCATAAGTCCACACGCACAGTGAAAATGGGGGTCAGGTCGGCTTGCCTACAACGAAACTAGATAGACAGCAACCAGATTTTAAAGATTTTGGTCCAGAATTTTCACCTACATATAATATGTAAAATCTATGCAGTACGTAATGTGAAGATGTTACTGGTAGTAGCTGTGACATGCAAAATTTCATTAACCAGAGATAATGAACAGCTAATTTATAAAAATTAATTGTGAAGTTCCCAGTAATGGCATGACAGTTGCCTGCCGGGGAATTTAAAATTTTTGACAATCATCAAAAATTTAAGAGCAATAAAAACTGGCTTTGACCTAACATTTTTCGAATATATTAATAAAACATTAAATTCAAGCAGAAGTTTGTGGATAAAAGTTAATCAAATGCAATTTTGTTGATATTTCTTTTTTTAGAGTTCGTGTATATTATTAATACGGCAAACTGGACAGGTTGGTATATCCCAAATTATGGGAAATTAATTTCAATAAAATAGACAGCCGAGGTCTAATATATATTGGTTCCAGGTGTTTTAAGTGGTATGGTGAACATTTATTGGTAGACTGATTTGCCTACGATATATTTAATGCCTAAAATACAAGCCAGTCAGGCTTTTCGACAATTTCTTAAACGTTATGCATTTAAAATTAAAAAATATGTTATTGCTGTATTTGTGAGTATTTAGTAGTATGTCAATTCCAGGCCTCAGAAACTAACTTATTCGGCTAGCAAAACTTTGTAGCACTGACATTTTGCACCATTGGATAGATAGAGTGTCCAACTTATCCACAAATATCAAAATGAAAACTGATTTGCACACTAAAGCCTTTTTATTGAGACGACTTTCGATTATTACGATATTTGGTTAGTAAACAATGTCTAAAAATGTTTGGCTGGTATTGTTGAACAATCTCTTTTAAATAGACTTTCTGGGTCTAATGATACACTTGGGATCTTTTTGTTCGTATTCTCATGTATTCATAAGACTATATTTCGATAGATACATTTTTGCATTCTATGTTTCATATAAAATAGGTACCCAGACCATAACCTCAAGGTACTCAATAACGGTACCTCGAGTACACAAGTACTCTATGGAAAGAATCCAGCACGTGTCGGGCTCGAATCCCATCGTTCCCAGGTTGACGTTTTTGGTTTTCTGTCATTGACTTCATAACTTTAAAGTTAAAATAATTGTGCTTCAGCTAAAATATTAAACGGCATCTTTCTGTGCATAATGTCTTGATAAAATCTTGCTTAAGTTTTTAGTTTCCTTATTACGCTTTTCAATATTTAGTGTTTTCGGTTGCGCTAATGTAACAATTTAGTGAATGATGTGGCAGCGTGTCCGAGTGGTTAGAGTGCCTGCTTCATAACCGTGAAGTCAGGAGTTCGAAACCATTAGTCGCGCTAATCTCCTTGGGCAAGGGACTCAGCCACAATTGCTTCGCAGCACCTATGCGTTAAACAGGTACTAGACTTTGGTCTAGGCGGATAAGATGATGCGTGGTGTAAAGGGCAATCAACATGGCCAGCCTACACACAATACTTCGGCATAATAACCTGGGTTGTCAAATAGTGCCAATTGCATGTTTATCCGACTTTTTTAGTGAATCACAGCACGTATTTTATTATTAGAAGTTGTTACGTGGTATATAACAAAATAATCTGTGGTGCTATTAACATGTTTCCGATTTTTAACAAACGATACCCTTACCTGTAACAAATTCTAACGAATGAAAAAACTAGTCATACATTTTCTACGTTATATTTATACATTTACTAGAGAAGGATCTTTTTTATATAGTTGTGCATACATATCTGTATTTAATAGTTTAGATAACAACGTGAGTGAACAATGTTCCTCCTAGATTAAACTATCCCACGCCGATCTCTGTTAAGGCGCGCAACTTCAAAAAACGTTGTTACATGCAATGAAATATCTACCGCAATGCTCGCTATAGAAGTAGTTCAGAAATCCAAGCTGTTGCACGGAGCTTGCAGCAACTGATAACATCGACTTTACAATGTAGCGAGCACCGCAGTGTACCGAGCTGTAAGAATAGCGGGTGCATTCATCTTAACGAAACTTTTCCAACTAGGATATTAAAGTGTTAAGCACACCCTCGCAATGTAGGCCAACGCATGTGTAGGATTATGTGCTATCAACTCTGTCTATGTCTACTTTATGCGGCCATAAACGTTTTTAGCGTTTTCTTCGAGAGTAATGAGTCAAGATAACCTACTTTAGCTATAATCAGCCACCGTTTTACACATTTTACGAACTAGTTAATTTAGGCAAGAGCAAAGTGAACGGAGTGCCGTGCTAGGCTCTGACTATGACTGTGTCGCTTTCTCTGGCTAAAAATTGAAAGATAAAAATTTCCCTTATATTCCTACTTGTGCAGTGTTAACAAGTTTCGGAAAAATGTGGCTCCGACAGGAAATCTTGGAACTACCACAATAAGCAATGTTTTTAGTGTAATGCCATTCCATTGGCATTCTTTATATATGTTTAATAAACAGTATTGCTAAATGAAATTAGGGCATGCATGCCGAAACAAGAGTTCAGAGGGGTTGGCCTCAGGCCTCGGACCCACCCCTCCCCCAAGGCTCTGGTGTACCTCTGAGAGTACCACCCTACGCCTCTGGTGTGCCGCGGCGTAGATGGCATTTCAGGGAAATTGGCAAACATAGGGTGAGAATTGGTAGAAACGGGTAGAAGGCAGGGAGGAAGTCGTCAACTGTTTTCAGTGCCCCCTACGCCCCCGCCCCGAAATTCACTACCCTCTTAGGTGACCTCCCCCTCCACCGAGCCCGGCTACACCCCAGAAATCTTTGGAGCATCAGCATGTATTTAAGGGGGTACAGCTCAGGTGAAGTTTTGCAGACATACTCACGAATTGAATGCAACGAAAATTTTTCAGCCCTCTTCATTTTTGACTTTATTTGCTGTCTACTACTTTAGTATTAGTTATTATTGCGTAGTTTCGTGTCTGCCATGAAAATTATATAAAAAACCTTCGCTGTGCGTATTAAAAACAAATTGACTTTACCATTGACGAGATTATCCTAAAGGCGGATTTATCCGCATGCAGTATTATGGCCATGATTGGGGGGGGGGGGTTCTCAAGTACTGTGGACCCCGCCGATCAATTTTTTGGGAGGAGTACTCCAAACCCACAGAAACCTCGTGGATTTACGCTTACAAAAATAATTACGCCCTTTGAAGATATAAAAAATTCGCACTACTTTAAAATTATGTTGAAAACTTAAAGTAATTTCAAGAAGATATCCACTGTCTGTTTTATTTCATAATTATTTGACTCTCGGACTGAAAAAGCTTGGTTTATTTTGAAAATCGAACAAAAGCAAAGGATATAGCTTCGGATCTCACACGTTGTTCGTGTAAGTACTGTGACTATTTGCGCTCGTCTGGAACCTTCGCCCAACAATGTTTTAGCTTTAACCGCGCTGCCAATCTTAATGTCTTAATGCATATTATAATGAGCTACTGGTTTCGTTAAGCAATTTATTGTTTTTAGAAAACATGAAAAAAGAAAGTTCAGAAATGTAAATAGCTGTCATTCAACATGTAAACAACAACTAACAGGCTTCCCGATTTTTATGTGGATCGGTATACAACAACATAACAATTGAAAAACGTTACTAACTAGACGACCTCAGCGCAGCATCCGGTTTAAAATTTAATTGGACAGATTTTTCACCGCAAAAGACGATACGATTTTTTACCGATAAATTAAAATGGTTATAAAATTTAATATTGTAATATAATACCCCTTATTTTGTTTAGCTCATAATAATATGTTCAGATTTTCAAATATTCACACATATATAAGTTAACTAATTAAAGCTAATTAATTAATATGGCGTATAACTATGAGGTTTTTCTGTTGTTCAACATAATAGCTATATTTATACAACGAACGGAATTAATGCTCCAACCATGTAAGTGAACACACGACTACAACAATTTGGTTTCAGTCTTCTTCTCGGTCAAATCCTAACAGAAGTTGCTTTAGATTAATTCGTTAAATGTCGTCTTAAAACGTAAAATTGTGAACTTTAAGCAATCCGTCGGAAGAATCTGAATTTATATTGCTCTGGCTAAATTTATAGTTCGGTGTACAGGAATTCCGATTACTGTTTTGGCCGATTATCCTTTAAATACTTCTAAATTACAACGTTGTACAATGTGATCAATGTCTGACTGTTGCATGAATACCATGGGACGCAAAGCTTTTCTTAGAAATACTGAATTACTAAACTTTTTATACTGTTGAATAGAATTGGTTCAACGATATACTACGTTTTAGCTGCAAAGCTTACAGAAAGCGAGTATTTGTAACTCAGGCAGTGTGTTTACACAAGCGAAAATCAGGCGTTTTGAAAAATATCTGCTAGATTTATCTGACCTGTAAATGTCATTGAACTTATTCAATCTACGCGGCGAATGAAGATTTTTTGTAACAAGAATGCCATAAAATCAGTATGGCCTGGTAACTTTGTATAGTCAGGATAATCCCAGGCTCAAATTCATTTTAGATCGCTTATCGTTGATGTTGAAAATTCCAGCTGCATTTCGTATGCTTCGTTTGAAGCAAACACAATTGGAACAACAGTTTTCTTGTTGATGGCAACACCTTAATAAGCCTTGTACACCAATTATGTGTAATGATATACGGTTTCAGGCTATGCGCCTTTTGTGAAGCATATGTTTTCGAATCCTTAAAGAAGATAATTCTAGCAAATCATTAAATATCACTAAAATCATTTATGCAAAATAACTGTAAAGTCACTTATTTTTTAGGTATATAACTGTTTTAGCATGACAGCATAAGGCACTCACTCACGTGTTCCGTGAAATAATTTTAACAGATCTTGCAGCATTTTCATATGTCGACTTTCACTTTTAAAACTATGTGATGATATCACAAATTACTAGCATGGGCGACTACAGTTGGCTCAACCCAAATATATTTCAATGTGTTCCGTGGACTGGCTTGAAGTAACATTTACGCCATCGGCGTACTGAATCTGACTCAAAAATGTGCCACTGGCCCATGTACAATAAAAAAATATGTCCTCCATGCAACCGTGAAAAACTCGCGCCTTCGATCCCACTACTGTCAAAACGCGCACCCGCTCATTATGTAGTAAAATTTTCGCGGCGCCACTGATGATTTCCATGGATCCGAAGTGTCAATTTTATAGCTTTCTAAACATATTTCGCTGCAATTTTCTCAAAAAATAATAAATTGCATATTACACCGCCACGATGACATATAGGTGAGGACAATATATGTTTGCATGTTCCATTTGTGTAGTTATTGTTACTGAAAAAATTTACTGTTTGAGTATATTACTAAAATTACAAGTTCACAATGTACCAAGATAGATGTGTTGGCCGTCAAAAATTTTAAAGGCCGCGGGTGGTCAGATGCTCGTTCGCAGCACTGGGCACATATCCACGGGCTAAATGACATTTTTTGAGTACCGCAGCGACGCCTAATTAGTTATGCTCTAGTTATCGTCAGCATTTGGAGGTTCTATTCTAGCGATGCTGTAGTCAACTTCATCGCTCTTTGCTTACGATTTCCGCAATCCAGGCAACACAACGATGGTTTCATTCACTATATGCAACCCAGCTCTGACCATTCCATCTGCCAGATCAGAAACTCGCCGAAATTTCAAGCAGTGAAGTAATTTGATTGTGAAGTAGTCAAACATTATTCGTTTTGCAGCAGCGCCCAACCATAAACAACTTAATTTTTCAGACAACATCAATCATTACCCTTTTCTTTGTATTCGAATATACCCATATTTACATTTCAGGTTGCCTACGTGACCAATCAAACAATTTATATTCGCATTTACTTCAAGAATATGAAAAACCTGTTCGTCCAGTGCTTAAATCCAGTGACGTGCTTAATGTTAGCTTCGGCGCTAATCTTGTACAGTTGTTGCGCGTGGTAAGTGTCTTTTATTTGTTGTGTTTGTTGACAGGTACACATATATTAGATTAGTTGCGACTGTATCATTCGTATGACACTACACCTGCAAACAGCTTTTGCGTATTGCAACATATTTTATAAGCTAATTTACAAATCAATACTATTATTGTCTAAATGTTTGTAATAAAACTACACTAGTCATAAAAATTTTCAAGCGTACCATATACCTTATATATTTGTAACAGTTTATATAATGTATAACTGTGCTTTTACTATGTCACAAGTTCGCTATAACACGATAGCTGCTCATAGAAACATTTGAATTTTATAACCATGCAATAAAATGATTAAAACCATGGAACTATTACTTGCAAATGCCTATATTTGCTATCTTCAACTACCGTTGAACGTTTATTGCATTAAATTCGATAAAATACATGCTTATGATAATAATTGGGTTTTGCTGAAAAACTATATTCTTGTAGTGTCTTACTAACTTTTTTCATATGTCCAACCAAAAAGTGCGATGCCAAGAGGAAAAAGCTATTTTCCTTTGTTTTTACGTGGTTTTAGGAGTGTTTAGCACCACAACAGAGTAGACACAACTTACAACAAATTACATCAATATAAGCTCTACGAATGTTTTGTTTTATTTTATTAACCCAAACCTAAGGACCACTTCTGAGGAATACAGAGTTTATTTCTTCATGTACAATCCAACAAAATACAAACGGTATACACATAAAAGACATATACGGCTGGACCGTACTAACACTACCTGCGAAACTTTTTTAAGTCTGAATGAGGCCTTGATCTAACTGCGTAACCACTTAAATAAACTATTCAAGACCAATTTCTGAAAACTAAAACTAAATTTTTCTCCCAAATCTCTCTAATACCTTTGATTTCAATGTAACCGACCCCAAGAAGCTTACGGATTCTGATAATTGTGAAATTCACTCCCTAACTAAAGCTTTAATTTTCGACTTAGAGAAACCCTTTTATAAAATTCCGTAATCACTAACTCATAACAAATTATAAGATTTTTGGAAAATTCAACAGAAATACATTTACATATCTGCCAATATAGTATAATACTTGATACACCCAGTGTCTACACTCAAATGAGATATGTATCCACAATGTAGCCTTCATACACAACGTTTCAATTTAAACTTTCTGCAAACCTAACATTTAAAAATATTTATAAAATTAATTATTTTAAGACGAACCTTAAATTTTTCGAGGGCATATCCACTCTATTTCCGTCACTGGTAATTTTTGTAGAACAAAGCAATAAGTTTTATCGATTCATATACACGCAATGAATCTCACACTATACACACAAATCATATAAATATACATTACCTATCATCTATATTGTTTACAAATAATATATAGCAAATCTTAGACAGGTTTAATACACATATCACGCCAGCACGTATAATAAACATAATACACAACTCACACAGTACTAATACATACTAGACAGCCATATAAACAGATTTTGTAGAAAATGGAATATTAGTATTATATATGCTCACAGCGGAGGTGACAGGGGTTTATCTCAACTGAGACTCAGACCGCCTCGAGATCAATCTTCCGTAACCATTACAAATAACATACAGGAAATCTTATACAGGGTTAATACACAACTCGGATGGCAATTTTTGGTAAAAATAAGCAAATTTCAAACAACCATCAGCAAAACTCGGCGTAATTACTAGAAATTGGGGAAAATTGGAAAAAAGATTAAGGGAATTTTGGTAAAACGAGTGCCAAACAATTCGAAAATTAGAGTTCCAAAAATTTTCAAAAATCTGTCCCACCTGACGCCCTCTAGCCAGTCAGACCAGCTGTTCCCGCTGAGACCTCAGAGCTCGCGCATATATGATTGAAATTTCCAAACGAACTGTTCTCATAATAGATTATTATAAAACAAAATTAACAAGAGAAAAATTCATATAATAGGGGATCAAACAACTGCACGTTTCTGAATCATATCTTTTGGCCGTTAAAATAGATTGATGCCGTTATTACATAGCTAGGGTTTCAGATTATATTACTAGCCTGTTTTGTTTTGAAATAGCATTAATATGGAGTTTGCGATAAAATGTGGGCAGGTATATAGTAAAAATCAAATCTGAATTCCGTTTCATTTCTCGAACCGTTAAAATACGTTGCTGCCGTTGTTACATAGCAAGCGTTTCAGATTTTATTACTAGCCTGTTTTGTTTTGAAATAGCATTAATATGGAGTTTGCGATAAAATGTGGGCAGGTATATAGTAAAAATCAAATCTGAATTCCGTTTCATTTCTCGAACCGTTAAAATACATTGCTGCCGTTATTACATAGCTAGCGTTTCAGATTTTATTACTAGCCTGTTTTGTTTTGAAATAGCATTAATGTTGAGTTTGCGATAAAATGTGGGCAGGTATATAATAAAAATCAAAACTGAATTCCGATTTATTTCTCGAATTTTAATCAGTTTTGTTTGTGATTGGTTTGATTTGATTTCACTTTTGGTCCCAAACTGATTTGCAATCCACAAAATGAATTTGATTTTTGTTAAATTTTTGTTTGTCAAAACTGAAATCAATTTTTGTGAAATCAAATTTAGCTATCTGAACAAAAGCTCACTTTTGTTGACAAAATAATACCAAGTCAAATCAATCAATACCAAACTTGTTATTCATGTTCGAATTTGGCTGGCTCTACTTATTAGTTTTGCCTAAATAACGTGATATTAAAAACACCCGGCTCAATTTGTTTGCACTCAATCTCATTTCAGTTTTAACAAGTAAATATTAATTTGAATTGGCTGAAATCACGTTTATTAGGGTAAATGTCAAGTTAGTTTTGGCGCCAAAAATAAATTAAATAGGGCCAATCCAAAATCAAACCTATTTTATATCTGGAACTCAAACGGAAATTTATTTTTTAATTTTTAAATATCGCTGCGGTCTTTCGTAGTTTTTAAATATCGCTGAATTTTAAATTTAATTTGAATATATAACTTGAATATAGTATTTGAATATAGAATTTGAATATTTGAATATTTAATTCTAAATTTAATTTGAATATTTGAATTTTATTTGAATTTAATTTAAATATCGCTGAATTTTCAATTTAATTTTTTAAATACCGCTGGATTTTAAATTCGTAGTCTTTCGTAGTTTTGAAATATCGTTTTTAAATATCGCTGCGGTCATTCGTAGTTCATTTTTACGATAGCGACCGAGGGTCCCTTTTATGTATAGCAAATGTGTTCTAAGCAAGCTAATTTCTAGAAATTAGAGTGCTAACCCTTTTGGGAAAATGAAAGTATGACAATTTTGCTGTCTCGTAAAAGTGGTGTCTTCTCGAGACACATTTTAAAATGGATTAACTTGCCCCTCCTATCATGAGAAGTACAGGGACAAATGAGTTTTATGCCAAAAACTCGTAAATGAAAACTAATGCCAATTTTATTGCCAAATGTTAAACAAGTAGATGGATATGGTTCATTTGTTGAGTTTGCTGCCAATAAAAGCATGTAATGTTTGAGATAGACCAGCCTGCAATTCAAACTCGAAATCGGATGTTTGGATAAACTTGGTGTAGCAGACCAATGAGCTACTTAGAAACAACTTCCCGCCACTTAAACAAATTCATAATGCTTGGGTATTACATCAACCGCGCAATGAAATATTACAGTGCAATGGTACAATGCACAACGCAGCACAATGCTCATGGTCCCGGTTAGTAGCAATGGTCATCAGATGCTTCGTTAGAATCCTTGAGTTTAACGTCACTGTTAATTATTGGTTTAACGAATACAAAGAGTATTAATACTACATCGGAACACATAGCTTATAAACCCGTTTCATACGTAATGGCTCATAGTTGAGCCTTAAATCTAATGCTGCGTTTACGTTATAAAGGACCACCCATGTGAAAGTTTTGTCCCCCAATGGTCTAGACCACACCATCCAGTGGTATACGGTATAGAATGCAACAGACGGTGTACCAGACACCATCAACTTAATTAGGCATCCATCCACAAACACATTAAGGACACCATCCACAAACACATTATATAAGGCGTGTAAATAACAGCATGGTGTAGGTAACACCATATAAATTTTATGGCGTGGTCAACACCATACTATTATCAACACTACACTACCTATCTATACTATCTGAAAATATAATCACAAACACCATGGTGTCAAAGACAGGAAATATTTGATGGTGGCAGACACACTGAGGGTGGACAAAACTTTCACATGGGGGTCCTTTATAACGTAAACGCTGCATAATAGAGCAGTTGTTTGCAAAGCTATATAAACGAAATGATTCTGACGTAGCAAATGTTTTTACACCTTATTTCAAAACCGAATCTGAAATTAGAATGAAGACTGCGGTATTCGGATTGGGCAAATAGCAAGACTTTTAGTTTAAATTAGCAAGCTAAATTCGAGGCTTGCATAACGTTTTGTATTATAAAAAAGTTCCAATACGTGAAATTTACACAGCCACTGTAAAAGCCAAATCGAGAGAATACACATCTGTATTAAGGCAACACCCAGAGGAAATATTCAAATCAAATATCCTGTTATAGTTATTGGTTGCAAAATGAAAGGACATTCCGAAACTTTATGAGTTTAATACAATTGTCAAGTGGTTTATCGGGAGGAGGGCGTTTAGAAATACTGGAGGAGTAATCGTTAGCAGTGGAGTAGATTTTGTTTAAAATCTGGGGGTTGATAAGTTTTTGGAAAAAAATCGGAATGTTGTTGGCATTCAGCTTATCGGAGCTTTACACTTTGTAATAGACTTATAGCTAAGGGGGGAGGGGGTAGGGGCGGGCGGTGCCCCCGCGTGTCTCTATCCATGCCCCATTGTGACGGATGGCAGAGAATGAAGAGAATCGGCCATCTAGATATGGACCTTATAAATCTCGATCAACTTTGATAACATATAGATAAGTGGTATATATCGCTATACATAGGTATTTATGTTAGGTGGGTTTATTAAGCTATGTATTTATGTTTCTTGAAAACTTACATCACACCGATATACATATAAAAATAATAGATATAAATAATTAGCATGTTACTCAACGTCTGTAGGAATACGAGATGACTGCAACGTATTTTCAAATAAGAGTAAATAGCAAATTAATATAGTGGATTTCGCAACCCGACTGGGTCGATACTAAAGAGGTTTGGATGTTAAAATATCACGTTAAGTACGCAAAACTAGATTTGACGTAGAGACATTTTTCACGATGCTATTTCTAGAAGCAAATTAATCGTACTCTGCCAACCAACGCAGTGTTTATTTAGTCTTGGCGGAACACTATATCGTTAACGGCGTTACTGAGGACGTACTCAGGCAAAACTTCCACGTCGTGGGCAACGTATGAGTTGTTTGCAGCCTGGCTTAGTCTTGTCCGGCTATTAAAGTGGATTCAAAGGACATTGGTATAGCACGAGCTAGCTATACGTGTTTTCCTTACAGCCTTATATAGCTCTCTGGATAATCTGTCTAGTCTAGGCTTACTATATAGGACAGACTATAGTGTGCCGGCAGGCTGATTTATGCGGTTAAAATTTTTAATGCATCATTTATGATAAGATGCGTACGCATGGTCCTAATTCTGTCACGCGTTCAAATGGGTAGCTGCTATGTCAAGCAGACAGTCCAGCTAAATTGAAATTTTGAATAGCCTAGCTAGGCTATGCGTTTGTCATCGACAGTCGAGCCGTAATGTGTTTTTGTCATGAGGCGCTCAACTGAGCCTCTATAACGTAAGCCAGATACTATTTTGTCCGCGAACATTGCGGTTTACTATACGTATTTAAATAATGCCCAAGGCGGCATGCTGCTTAAAACGTTAAGTGTATGTATTAAAAACAAATATATAACTTAGAATTAGTGTGAAAATGCTATAGAAAAAAATCAGTTACACTAAGCGCAACACTAAATAAAATTTCTCAATTGACGGTTCAGCAGGACGCTCAGATTGTCACGCAGAGCCTTAGTAAAGTCTTTGTTTGTCACACTAACACTAACTAGGCTATCAAAATATACCATAGTAGTCCAGCTAAGACTAAATAGAGCGCTGACCATACAAGGCCGAGGTATGAAGTCCCAGGGAGATAGCGGGTGCGACGAGGGGAAGATCGTCGCCAAGACAGGATCAGGCTGTTGTTTGGGCGCGGAAAAGGTTTGAGATAGGGCATCAGGCGGGGTCGGGGAAATTTTTGAAATTTATTATAATTCAATTTTCAAAATTTTGTGGCACTCTACCAATTTTCCCTCACTGTTAATAATTTTTCCACAATTTTACATAATTTCTGCTCGTCATTGACCGATTTTTGCCCATTTATTTCCGCGCGCCGTAGGGGTTGGGGGTAACACGGAGCCTAAGGGGGATTGGGATCGGCTAAGCCCCGAAGGGCGTCCGACCCTCATGGTAAATAATCCACTCTCTGTCGCTCAATATGAGCATTTTGACGCTGATGCTCACAATCCTAAGCAATAAGCCGTTATTTAGCAACGAACCGTTTCAAAGCGGCCTCAATTGCAGTTACCTTATCGAAAATATACCACATTATTTCTAAGCAAAATATGCGCAGTTTTTTTTCCAAAAATAAGTATAAATTCATACAAGTTGAGTTAGAGAAGTCAATTTATGTGAGAGTTTGGATTTAGAGCGTACACCGGGACAGTTATTTGATCAAATGATCTCACTAACATAAAACCGATTATTGGCAGAATTGTAAAGGCGAATAAATTAACCATTCACTTCGTGATTTTTACAGATGAACAACCATGGAGTTCGTAATGACTCATGTATAGTTTGTTAGTAATACGTTGACAAAATTTTTATTTCATATTTCCTGAACAACTTGACATTACATTGAGATTTAACAGACTGAGCACCTCCGCGGATAGCATAGAACCCATATAGATGTGTCGTTTTGTCGTATTATTAAAGTACAACTGATGTAGGGTAAAAATTTCATTTCCTTAGGTAATGGTTATATCATTTTGTGTACGTCATAAGCTTGAACAATGACAATTTGTCCATGCATTTGTCATATTATTATTTCAGCACGAAAAGACTCAAATAATGACAACAAATATATGGCTTGACATGGTAAGCAATGTGTAACAGAAAGATGACACCAAAACATGGTTTTGTACTAAAGTTTGACCAAACATGTTAGTTGGCCTAGGCTCTCAAATCATCTTTTGGAACTAAGCAATGCTGTTGAAACTTTCGCACGTACGTTTCTTATCACAAAATTCAATATTTAGTTTAATTGAATAAGCATGCTGAAAATATGTTTCGGTATTAGCGATGCTTACTGTTGCGAGAAAATAAATTTGGTATTTGTGAACCGCCGACTGCGTCAATATATATAACGCTTTTTAATAACTTGCAATTTTTGTCACAGCTGTTAGAATATGACATTGATTTCGACTTTGCGCAAATCCAGAATTGTACGTTGCTTCAAAGAACATAATGTGCTCATACACAATACTACCCGTCATACCAGAATTCTTAGCTAAATACAACATATGTTAGAAATATTACAATATACAGATTTAATATTCAGTCTCAGGCCTTGTTGTCGAATCCGCTTGCATAAATGCAATACTGCCGCTAAATTTTTCTATCGTTGGACGCAGTAAAGTTTACTGCTGTCAAGACTTAAAACAAGAAACCGGCTAACATAATCTACTTCTGCCCAGAAGACTCCGCGCCCCGCCCCGCCCCAAGCACCCTTTCGCGCATCTAAGGTGTGTGGTAACAATTAGCAAAAATGCGCGAAAATAGGGTGATAGTTAGCAATAATCGGGATTAAATTGGCAAAAGTTATGAGATATTACAGAAAAATTATCTCAAATTGGCAAAAATAGTGGGAAATTTTGACAACCTAAAAATTTAAAAAATGCGCCAACTGGCCTACCCTTTCCCTTGTCCTAGCACCTCCCATCTACACTGCTAAGCTGACTGACCTTCGGCACCTATGGCCTATGCTCATAAAACAAAAGGCATTAATGAAATGCATTTAGCTTAAAACACATTGTCATTGATGTCGTCGTGGGCACGATGTACGTTTTCAGGGTTCGATTTGTGATTTGAAATCAAGTTCATTAACCTAAACTTTGTTTCCACGCTGCAAAAAAATCACTGAACCAGTACTATGATTACTCTTCGCTCCACATCTGCACAACTAATTTTTAGCGGAGTCTCGCAAAGATACTAAACTTAGCTATTGCGCTTTTAAACTTGAATTGATGTAGCAATACATACTTCTGTGACATGATCTTCTTAAGAAAAGCACGATTTTCGTACGCTCTTCCAGCTACACGATGATAGATTTTTACAGAAAGACTTGACTCTTTTAAAACTGATTCAAAGCAAAAATATTGTGAGACTTAACGTCAATTTTTAAAAATTTCATTTGTAATGAGTGAATTTTGCAATAATCATTCTATATTTTTATTTTGTTTATCTTTCGCTTATCAATAACGCCCTATATTTCATTACCAGAAAAGGATGTTAACGCGTAGAATGATATGGATTTATTTATTTTTCTAACTGTTGTTGGGCCTTAGTGTACTAAATTAAAAATTACATTATCTTTATATTATATATAATTTTTATCCCACAAATTTATAGAAATAAAAAAGAGGCTCCTAATGGTGCCTTTTACTACATTTGGTTTATGCTTAATGTAAACGTGTAAACTTTATTTGCTGAAATTGCGAATTTCGCATTTTTCTTATGTCATATGTTGTAGGGGTTAATATAGAGCTATTTATTAAATGGTACAGGTCAGGATGTCGGCTTCCAGTTATGTGGTGTATATTCATATTTATGGTTTGTATGCTTCATTTCGGTATCATTAATTAATGTCCGACTTTCATAGTCGTCCGGGATTCGTTCACGGTTGTGCTTCTTTATTGAAAAATACCGATTTGTAACAATCTAATGTTGTACGCTACACAAAATAGAAAAGAACGTCTTGTTATAGGTTATGTTTAGGTGCTGAAAACAAACCACACATTTAACGATCTGTTTATTAAAGTGAAATGTAAAACAATTTGTATATTTATTGGTCCAGAATATGTATATATTGAGTCTTATTAATGTGAACATTGTTCAAGGTACTAACTCTTTGTTAAAAATATTCCCATTAAATTTGAAACGACAAACTGTTTTTGTTTTGTGTGGCAACGGTTGTAAAATCCGTCGGCCAGCCGAAGATTGTACCAACGAACGGCCGTTAATAATTTTCCGGTCGTTAGCGGCCGCAAATTTCGGTTGGCCTGCCGTTAACATTTTACTATCTTTGACGGTCGCGAAAGCAGTTAGTCAGCAGGTGTTGTATTCCCAGAGGCGTACATCCACGTTGAGTTGTAGAAAACAAACGTTTACTGAAAGCCAACAGAAGTAAGTGAACAAAACGTAGTAAACAAGACAGTAAAAGTAACGTTGAATCGAGACAATAAGAAACAATAAACTGAACAGTAATGAAACAGTACTTCAGCAGTAACTAAACAGTAACTCAAGTTGTGGTAGCAACCGTCTTTAAATAAATCAAAGAATCTTCTAGAATAATCATGACATCAGTCTTCGAAATCCGTAGAACATTCTAGAAGGATCGAGATGCCGTCACTCCACGTGTGAGGATGTCCTTGTACATCATAGGAGCTTCCAGAACAGGATTGAATGTAATTCCAAAATGTTCTGGCGAGGCAAATCCATAACACCTCCCCGCCTAGCCGAAGGTTTACCTTGGCGGCGAGTAGTGTTTAGGCGGACGCCCTTTTGTTGTCCGCTTTGAACGCCGTAGTTGCTGACCGCTGGAACTGGACGCATCGTCGATAGCTTATTCTCCTCCTGTCTGAGGTACTTCGGCGATTTCCAACGGATCATTATCCGCAGTATTTGTGGCACCTGTTGAATCGACATCTGCGCTATGTTCGTTGCTATCTTGAGAAACGTGCTTTGGCTGTAGTTGTTCGACTTGTCGCCGCCAGGTGGGCCCTCGTGGATGAACACGGACGTTGACAGTACGGGTGCCTTTTCGCTGTCTGACTACAGCGGGCACCCAATGTGGCTGCTTGTCGTGATGGGGTCCAAAATACAGAGAATAGACCGAATCACCGATTTCATAAGCAGGGTCTACTTTTGCAGCAGTTTGAAATCGGGATTTGCTAGCTTCTTTGGCTTGCTTTGCGGAAAATCGGGTGGGATTGTCGCTTGAATTCGACTTCTAGTTCAAAGTGTTTAAGGCATCCCAGTTCTGACTTCCAAAGGTTGGGGAATTCTTCGCAGAGTTCTTTGCATTGGTGTCGTAGCTTAATGTCAGCTTTGAGATGACTAAACACTGCGTTGCAATAAATTACATTGTCCAGTGACTTATCCACGGAGATTCCCAACTGTTTGGTTGCCTCTCGTCCCAAGAGGTTCAAGTCAGGAATGTCGGTTACCTCAAATCGAACGTCACAACCAAACTCTGACCCTTGGCAACGAGTATTCCTAACGAAAGTGCCTTTCACTGGCAAATCATGTTTGCTGGCGGTCTCATAGCGGCAGCAGGGGTTATCTAACTTCGGCCGTCCCAACCTATGCCAGTAGTCAGTGGATATGAAATTACCTGTAGTGGCAGTATCCAGCTCAAGCACGCACCGTTTGCCATCAATCTCTAGTGGTACTTCAAGCTTTGGCATATTGTCGTGGGATTCCTTGACCGAGTTGATGAATTCAATTCTTTTCACGGAATTTTTGCTTGCCTTTGATGTGGCAGAGCTCTTTTTGCGGCAGACCTTCTCCAAATGACCCTTGAGATTGCAATGGTTGCACTTAGCCTCTTTGAATCGGCAATCGTTTGCCTTGTGGTTCGGTTGACCGCAGCGGTAGCAGGTTACCTTTGTCTTGCACGAATCACTGATTCTCTGAGGATTCCATTGCATGGGCCTTGTGATGCTGCTTCACCTTATTTACCGGCTTTGGCTTGGAGCCGTACACCGTTTCTTTGCCGACTTTAGCGGCATCTTCCGTTTCAGTTGCGATTTCAATTGCGCGAGCGAAATTCAGTTCGTCGTCTTTGGTCTTGAAAAGGGCCTTGAGAACGACTTCATTGTTGATAGAGCAAATGAAGCGAGTGCGCAATGCCTCGTCCTGGGGTCCTTAATAGACGCAAAGTCGCACGATGCAGCGTCTTGGCGAATGCGAGCCGCCAGTTCATGAATTGTTTCGCCGGGTTTGCTTGCATATCGCTCCAGAATTTGAATCGTTCCCCGACGATGAAACGTTTTGGATCGAACTGATCTTTCATGAAGGCGACTATTTCGTTAAAAGTCATTTCGTTGATATCAGTAGGAGGGGTCTTTTGAGCCGCGAGATTTACCAATAGCTTGTACGTAGTGGCTGATTGGTTCGTAAGAAATACTTGGGCTTACTTATTGTCCGAAACAGAATGAGCTCCCAGGAAGGTGCAGAACCTAGCGTAATAATCGATCCAAAGTTCAGACGTTGAATCAAAAAGAGGTAAGTTCGGAGTCGCCGAGGTGACCGTTGAAGTAGGAGTTAAAGTCGTACCTGACGTGATCTTCCCAAGTATACTTTCGAATCTTGTCTGATCGTCCTTCCGTTGTTGCTCCGTCTTCAGCATCATTTCTAGTTGTTGCTGAAGTTGTTGCTGCGTGAGTACCATCAGGTCCTTCAATTCGGCCATGATGCGATGACTTCGATCTTGATCAATCCGTTGACTATGTGGCAGTCGATCGTAGTATTGAACAAGATCCTACTCAGTGAGCGAGAAAGCTTCTGTTGTATTCCTAGAGGCGTAGATCCACGTTGAGTTGTAGAAAACAAAAATTTATTGAAAGCCAACAGAAGTAAGCGAACAAAACGTAGTAAAGAAGACAGTAAAAGTAACGTTGAATCGAGACAATAAGAAACAGTAAACTGAAGAGTAATGAAACAGTACTTCAGCAGTAACTAAACAGTAACTCAAGTTGTGGTAAGCAACCGTCTTTAAATATAATCAAAGAATCTTCTAGAATAATCATGACATCAGTATTCGAAATCCGTAGAACATTCTAGAAGGATCGAGATGCCGTCACTCCACCTCTGAGGATGTCCTCGCACATCATAGGAGCTTCCAGAACAGGATCGAATGTAATTCCAAAATGTTCTGGCGAAGCAAATCCATAACAGCAGGTATGGGCAGTCGCTCGGTTATCCATTGTCTATATATTTAGTGGTATACGGCAAGTGGAATAACATACTACTAGAATATTTTGATGTATATATCCCTCAGATCCAACGTCCACTGATATATTTATTATTAAACTATATGCGTATTATAGACCTCTACACCAGTCATCGCACATGACTAAATATAGTACAATATTGATATAGTTTGCCAAGGCGTAGTATTCGGCATTGTCTATTGTACGCCGTAGAAAACATCCATATGCAAATACAGTTTTTGAACAAATACTGTAGAAGCATTTACGAATATCAAATTCGTATGGTGCAAGAGAAAAACTTCTCGGTTGTCAGCATACATTTGCCTTCGCCCAGCCGTTGAACTTCCGGTCGCTGGTTGACATCTTGGCTGGCCCTTAAACTGACGGCCGGTTGAAAGTCTATACGGCCGGCCGGCGGCCATCTGTTTGATTTTCAAAACCCGCCGTTGTCGAACACTGGAAATAAGCAGATGTGAATAAAACAATGTACCGTAGTAGCACAGCGATTATAAACATGACATAACGTTGACTACATTGCTTTGCCTCATGGTTTTGATGTATATGGTTCACGATGTTTTAGATGTGGTTTGACAAGCGGCTACGGTGGGTACCGGGCCAATTTGGTAATGTTACTTCACTGCGAATACCGTCAAAACTGATATGGACACCGGATGTTGTGCTAGAAAATAAGTAAATTATTATTTAGACACTAAATATAAAAACACATAAATGAACCTTCGACTTAGGTATGTTTCTGCAGAAGATTAATGTTTGAAATACATATCTGAATGTCATAAAGGTCACTTGCAACTATTTATTACCAAAATAAATCTGAATCTCCAGTGCTAAGCATTAAAAAATTCTTAAATGGCAAGTTATTACTTAATCTCGAACCGGCTCGCAGTCATTTCGGGTTTGTTTAAACTTTGAATACACTATAGATAAGCGTGTACATGTACTACGCGGCAAGTTGAGATAATCAAACACTGAACTATGTTCGGTTCGGTCTCTGAAGAAAATGACGATGATAGTAGTGCGGAAATTGTACACTTAATGAATTTTGATTATTTAGTACACAATTGTGTGAGCTATATATAATTGCAAGAAGGATGGCAAACAATAAAATTTTAGATATTAAGTTGCATATTTTGGTTAATTACCCGGAGTGGAAACATAATAATCCTCTTCGTTGCTATTTGTTCAGTTTGTGTGAACATGAGCTTATAGCGACAAGCCCTAGAATAGTTAGTGTTAATTATTATATACTTCGACATAATTTTTGAAACTAGAATTTGAACCTCGGCGTTTCATAGTAGCATGTGCTTGGTTTCATCGTTAGTTTTTATTTGTAAGATGTAGTAATAAACCAATGATAAGCAAGTTTAGGCGTACTTGTTATGTGTCTTCCAACCGATGCATAGGAAATTCGGATACCACGAAGAAAAATGTGATAGAGTAACGGTTCCGGCGAGGTATTTTTACGTAAAGCAGTAGTTAAAAACTACAAGTAGCGAAAATTTGATGGCAATAATATTCTGTTTCTATTCAAATCTCAGATGTATACAAACAATATTGCTAAATATAACTGAAAATATTATAATATTGCGCAGTTAAATTTCCACTCAAACGCGCTACATTTGTCAAATGTAATAAACTGCTAATTTTTCCTGTCCCTGTTTCACATAATAAATCCAGTTGCAATGCAGTTACAACTTGAATTGATCAATTGAGAAGATAAATGTCGAAGAATATCTTAAAGCCAATATCGATGCACTTTCAAGTCCCCCAATATGTATACAAAAAGCGGGCTTCACGTGATTAAAAAATTCTCTGAACTTGCAGGTATGGGCCTATGAGCTGTGGTACAAACGGAGTTAATAGCTTTTGAACTATCTGTCCCTACCTCCCAATAGGTATCCATGATATATCTATATATAGTTATATATAACTTACCTATATATAGATTTGATTAAAACTGATCCTTTTCTCGTATTGCGGCCGCAACGACTTTATTTTATAAAAGTCTTAGTTCAACATTTAATAGTTTATTTCTATATTTAGTGCGATTGGTGATCCTCACATCACAATTCATACCGACGTTACTGTTTCTTACGATGGAACTGTTCATTGGAATCCACCAGCAATCTACAAGTCTTACTGCCTGGTGAGCGTACTAAAATGTACATATACCGAAACTAAATGATATATCAAAAACAATGGTACAAATCAATAAAAGCTACATATTTGTATTTTACTTGGAAAAATAAATCATTACTTTCCAATTTCTACAATTTTAATTGTACTACGCCGTTTTCTCTGTGATTAGTTTTCTATAGTTACTACTACGTTTCGCTACGTCACTGCTTAACAAACATAAAATCATTTTTGAAGGAATATATATTATTAGCATACATGCGGGCAGGGGGGGTAGGGGGGGTTAACCCCCCCAGAGGTCCGGACCCCCCCCGAGGCCGAAAGGCCCGGCTGGTTTTACCCCCTTGGGGGTGCGCAGCACCCCCTCCCCTGAGGGTGACTTGACCGCTGTCCGAGTTTTAAAGCTTGACCTTAGTGCAAAAACTTTGCGCAAATTGTGCCTGCTTGTTGCTAGTGGTGCATATGCAGCATAAATTTGTGGAAAGCTTTTTGTTGACGACGTCATTCCCTGAAATAAAAGTTAACCGAAATACTTATTTATATACTAACTAGATTTAGACATTGAATGTCTGCTATGGTCCACGGTGGATTAACCACGAACTCAGCACTAAAATAGCACTGGAACACTCCATCGCCGTAGGAGTCGCACCCGATAGCCGTTTTAACAAACGAATGAATATGGTCGGTAACAGTTTTGTGAAACGTGGCTGCTGCAATCAAGGAATGTGGAAGGCTGGACAATTTCCTTTTTAGTAAACCACGTAACGATGAAAACAGACTTTTTTATATCCTCCATTTCCATCTCATATAGGGTTAATAATAGTATTAACGGCTGCGAGGACCAAAAAAAAAGGTGCTCACGAGACCGACCCCCCTAGACAAATTTGGCCGGCCAGGGGGGGTTACCCCCCCTGGGATAGCCGCGACCCCCTCCCCCCCGTGGGGGCCTCTACCCCCCCCTGGCATAACCGACCGTCGGCATGTATGATTATTAGTCTCGTGACTTGTATAAGACATCGCTTACTTTCTGTGCCGAGATTAGGTCCAACAATAACTTGTTTACTTATCAAGTGCGTTGCTTTTTAAATTTCAGTTCACAGCAAAGTTGAAACATAAGTAGTACTCTATTATTTTGTCTAATATGCAATTAAACTTTATGTAGCCATCTGATGATATAAAACAATTGATAAAATAATTTTAACCTATTTTAGCAACACGTTAAAAATGAATTTTCGATACGATTAGCAGGTTTTAGACAACACCGCTATTATTTCAGATTAAACTGAAATATTTTCCCTTTGACGAACAAAATTGTACGCTGAAGTTTATACTGTGGACTCACGAAGCAGAATATGTGGCACTCCAATTTCATAGGAATCAACGCGTCTCGAAAACATCCACTAAATGGGTTAGATATATGTCAATATTGCTTATAGATGAACACCTTTCGTTGAAAAAATATAAAAATTCGTTATATTTTTCACCACCATAGCACAGGATGGTGTTGTATAAGATATTTGATTTAATCATTGCATGTATTTCTGATACACAATGCTGTGTTATATTACGCAAACAACATACGTAAAATTGAATTACACTAGTTTATTTACAGTAGTTAGCAGTTAACGCTTTGGATTTTTTATCGTATTTTGTTAGCCTATGCATTATCTTCCTATATTGCATCGCATTGCTCAACTGCTGTGGTTCTCTCACCGTTCAAAAAATGGCACTACAACCGCTTCGTTACTGATAGCACCTATTTAAGCGAAATTTTATTTTACAGTAATTTTGTCGCTAACTATGATATTGGCTGTGAAGCTGATATCAAGATACATACATCAGAGTCTTGCTTGTGGCTATTTCAGGTTTATTCATTATCCTTTACCTTGACATACTTCTCTATGAAGATAAATGTGTTTACTTAAGCAGAATTCGATGTAGTTGTATTTTTAGACAAGACAACTTGCTGAACTCCAGTTCGAATATAACCTAATGTGTTTAGCGCAGACAGTTTCTTTAAAAAATTTCATATTTTGATCTGAGTTTTAAAGTAGGCACTGTCCGCCATTGAAATTCAGTAACGCGGAAACGATATACATGATTCCTAATCACAAGTAATAGATACTAACATATTAATTAACGTAGGTTATTACCCTGTATGGGCATATAATAATATGTTGCCTCGCGGATGCTGTTATCCAAGTATACGAATATCACTATTAAGAGTTCAAAGTTATATTTAGAGTGAAAATTTGAGTCATATGACAGAAAAATTTAAGTTGATTTTGGTTTTAAAAGCCATAATCATCGATTTTCTTTACAAAAAGTAAAACTTGGAAGGATTAATAAAATTGCACCAAATAATACACTAGGAAAACTTGAGCTACATAAAATAGTAAGCTCAAACCAATAGTAGGTTGTATCATGCTGCGTACAGCTATCTGTACTTACAATAGTAACTTTTCGAGTTGGTTTACAGAGTGCTAATAAAGTATCGAAACTTGATTGTAATATCGATTTTGAACCAATAGTAGCTTCTATCATGCTGCGGACAGCTATCTGTACTTACAATAGTAACTTTTCGAGTTCGTTTACAGATATCTAATAAAGTTTCGAAATTTGTTTATAACATTGATTACAGACCACTAGTAACTTGTATCATGCTGCGGACGGCTTTCTGTACTTACAATAGCAACTTTTCGAGTTCGTTTATAGAATGGTAATAAGGTTTCAAAATTTGTTTATAACATCGATTACGGACCACTAGTAGCTTGTGTCATGTTGCAGACAGCTATCTGTACTTACAATAGTAACTTTTCGAGTTCGTTTGCAGATTGCTAATAAGGTTTCGAAATTTGTTTATAACATAGATTTCAAACCAATAGTAACTTCTATTATACCGCGGACAGCTATCTGTGCTAACAATAATAATTTTCATAGTCCGTTCACAGAGTCCTAATAAGGTTTCGAAATTTGTTTATACCATCGTTTACAGACCACTAGTAGCTTGCATCACGCTGCAGACAGCTATTTGTACTTGCAATAGTAACTTTTTGAGCTCGTTTACAGAGTGCTTAAGGTTTCGAAATTTGTTTATAACATCGATTACAGACCAATAATAGCTTGTGTCATGCTGCGGATGGCTAGCTGTACTGACCATAGTAACTTTTCGAGTGCGGCATTCGTGTTATTCAGCGAAAAACGGCACACTAGTGTCCTTAAAAACCTACGTTTTACAAAACACTTTTCAGCGTAATCGATTATCATCTACTGATGGTTTTATTCTTGCTGTCTGTATTTTTAGGCAAGTACAACTTATTTATATTCGGGAATGGGTCTACGACATTATACCAAAAATTCTGAATGGCAACTCGTCGGATCGTTGGGTCGAAAAAACGAACGACTATATTCATCATGTTGTGGAATAAAAACTTATTTCGATATAACCTACGAAATACGTCTTCAGCGAAAATCACTATTCTATACGGTCAATCTTATTGTACCGTGTATTTTAGTATCACTGCTGTCGCTATTTGTTTACTGCCTTCCGTCGATGTGCTGTGAAAAAATCACATTTGCAATATCGATAACCGTTGCAATTAGTTATTTATTTATGCTTTTAGAAAGTAAGTTCTTAACAATGATGTTGATTGAAAACTACATAATAAAACATGGAAGGCGTAGCTGAAAATTTATTTAATTTATTAAAATACTATCACAATCTTTTTCACGACCACAAGGTGTTCGTTCGATTTTAATTTTTGCGCAAGGTGAACGAAAACGTTATATCGCTTACGCCGTTTTGCCATTGCCAATATGCAAAGGCAATTAATTATTGCCTTGCTGTATCTAAGTAGTTAATGTAATTTCTAAAGACAGCACGTTATTTATGCAAAGCCAATTACTTTTCCATACCTAATTATCAAATATTTTCGAAGACCACACGTTATTTACGCAAAGCCAATTGCTTTCATATACCTAAGCAGCTAATATTATTTTTGAAGACCACATGTTATTTATGCAAAGCAAATTGCTTTTCCCATATCTAAGTATCTGATATTATATCCGAAATCCACACGTTATTTGTACAAAGACAATTACTTTCCTATATCTAAGTCCATAAATATTATTTCCGAAGACCACACGTTATGGTTTATGTTTGAAATACTACATTTAAGAAATTAGATTAGTATTGGCTTTTGACCTCACAAATAGAACACTAGACATATGGATAGTTACGCTTGCAATTAGCGCATGTTGAACTCTTAGCGTGAATCTTTGCAATGTCTTATAGCTCACCGATATCAAATTAAACATTTGCTTGCTATGAGAGTTGCATTTCTGCCATTTAACACATATGACGGCCTAATGTCAATGCGAATACAGGGTTTCACTCTGACAGAATGCAAATCTATTTTACCAATGGAAAGTCAAGTTACTGCGATTCGGTATTTAAGGTATTAAGGTAAAACAGACTATATAAGCATGTCCCATCAAGTATACGACTGTCAGTCACATTTGTCTGAAACAATGAGTAAAAGCATCTTCTTAATTTTCATATTGTCAACAGTCACTCAGAAATTATTTAATACTTAGGAACTATTTTAATACTTCAACGTCCTAATTTCAACAACGCAGCATCGAGCTACTAAAATTATTTTTGGTGTGTTTATGTGATAGCAGGTAAAAGGAATTTGTAAAGCTTCAAATTCGGCTTGAGCGGAAAGCAGTTATATGAATTAATCATATTTTAGGCCTTATACCGCCGGTTAGTAATGGTATGCCTATGTTGGCTAACTATCTAGTGTTCATGTTTGGATTATCGTGTGCGTGCATTATCGTCACAATTTTCACGTTAAACTTCTTTTACAGAGAAGCCGATCACTACAAAATGCCGAAGTAGGTACTTATTCTGCCATATTTTACAAATACCAGGTACGGATAAATCATTTCTGATAACAGCGGGACAAGAATAATCCCGCCACGCACTTGAGAAAACCAACTCCACCCAACCCAACGAAAACGCTGCAAAAGAAGCATTCAAAAAATGCAGAAAGATACAAATAAAAAATGAAAAAAAACAAAACAGCAGAGCAACAGAAGCCCACACACAATCACGAAAGACAAAACTTTTGCACAAATGTAAAAAAATGAAAAAAAGCTAAAATGGAAAAAAAAAAATTACAACAACTCAGCGGAGCACCACTCTCATCAATAAAAACCAAAAAGAAGACACGCGGTAGTAATTATTTCTCAACACCTCCTACGTAAAGTGATACACAAAAACAGCCGCAAAAGCAAAGAAAGGAAAAAATTTAAACGCGCAAAGTATATAGAATCATAATATAACATAGCTCAAAGGGAGAAAGAATTATGTAACAGGGCCGCTTCGGCCCTGTCACGACTATTTCAAGAGCCCCGCACTCAAAATTGTACCGGGACGTGTTGACGTTTGGCTGTGGGTAAACAAAAAGGGTCGTATTATAACAATGAACAATTTTTGTATAAAATGCTGTTTGTAATAATGAACCATTTTTGTATAAAATGCTCATCGTAATAATGAACAATTTTTGTATAAAATGCTGTTTGTAATAACGAACCATTTTTGTATAAAATGCTCATCGTAATAATGAACAATTTTTGTATAAAATGCTGATTGTAATAATGAACAATTATTGTACAAAATGCTGGTTGTAATAATGAACAATTTTTGTATCAAATGCCGTTTGTAATAATGAACGATTTTTGTATAGAATGCCGTTTGTATAAATGAACAAAGTTTGTATAGAATGCCGTTTACAAGAACGAACGATTTTTGTGTAAAATGTTGTCTATATTAAGGAACAGTTCTGTATAAAATGTTGTTTATCTTGATGAATTGTTTCATATAACGTGTTATACAAATGTCGCGTAATATCAGTAATTGTCCAGTGTAACGTGTTGCATCCTTCTGTCGTAATCTATGATTCCGCTAGGGACGAGTGTTGTAACCTGGCTAAGTCACGAGGAGCTGAGCTGTCTCAACCGACCTGTAAGACTGAGGATGAAACCCCACACCAACGGTAACTGGAAATTGGTTGAAAATCCAACTAGCCGACACTATGTGTTATAGGGTGACGGGTACGACCGTCCGGGAATAGGAGGCCCCTGGCTGCACGGTCAAGAAAACACGCTGGTTAAGAATAAAATTAAAAATATTAAATTTACTTGGTTTTAGCGATACACTAAGTAATGGTCACGGAAAACAACTAGTCAAAAATAAGCGGAAAGCACACTTTTGGTAGCCTTCGCAATTCTAAGGGACGACGTATGCCGGGTTAATTCGAAGGCCCGCCATCGGCTACGGTACCCTGATCCGGAGAATAACCGGAGCAGGCTAGTAGAACACATCGGGAATCGCGGACGGACATCCAAAACCGCCCCGGACAACGCCAGAACTTCGCCTGTAATACGTAGAGACGATCGCTACTTACGCTAGGTAGGATTGTTAACGTGGAACCCGGACTGTCACTTTCCATATAGTTAGGACATATCACATATAAAATATGTACATGTATCCATGTATGTGTGTGCCCTGTGGACCACTTTTAGACGAGACCGCCTTGTTTACTTAGCCTATTGCAGTATGCAACTAATACGAACCCCTACTTTCCGACTTTCCCATCGCCATACCCTACGTCGGAACTGGCGCATGCGACCCCTCGTTTTGTTTACCGCGACTAGTTGGATCCAGCCCTATGCTGTGAATCTCCGCCCGAAGCCCCGCTGACCCGCAGCAGCCACGCGAAGTTGCCTAGAAAGCTGTTGTCAACTGCTGATGGGCACCGATAATTCGATATTTTTCGCTCTACTCTAAAATGGGCGAATCACCCCTCATTGGATTCGTCTCGACGAGACATTGCCAAAAATACCCGGCGGGTCTCGCTCCGCCGCCCCGTTAACCCGTACGACCAACAAACGCGCCCCCCATTGTAGCCACGACTCTCTCTAATCGCACCAATTTTAGTACCGTTTTTACCCTTACCGCCCCAGTGGCGATATCACCCCTCGTTCGAACCGCCGTTGGACGCTGAGTCCAACGATACCCGGCGGGCGTCGCTCCGCCCATCCGTTAACGCAGGAGAGCCCGCTAAACGCCCCCATACTAATACACATCAGAACCCATAAGTGGGTTCCGGCCCGCTATTACGTCCTTCCCCCTCGTGTTTGGTATCAATCGACACCGTTTTCCGTCCTGGGACCAAATTTGGCCCCAGCCCCTCGAAATTCCCACCGGATTCCCCTTGTCCCGCTTTCCTTCCCGCATCTGCCCTTGTAGTCCTTGCTGTCCTTTTGCTTACGTCCAATTGAATAGCGATTTTTTAATAATTGATTTCCTCATGCTTTCGTTTCATGGGCGTCATGTTTTGGATTGATAAGGTCAGCTACGTAGGTACTTGAATACATATAGTAAAATGTCGATATAAAGAATATGAACTAGGGCGCAAGTAGTTAAATGGTGTTGAATTCCAACCTATGATCAGCCGTCGATAGCGTCGTTGAGAACCAGGATACAGAAGCTTACTGGATGTGTACGGAGAAAGATATGTTTAAAGAAATATTCACTACCGCCGACAAGCGTCCTCAAATTTTAAATGTTTAAACTAAAAATTTGCAAGACTATTATTTGTTAAAGCCGAAAAAGTACATAGCTATGCAACAGGAATTGTGTTTGTTTTATCGAACTGTATGTGTAGACAAGAACATGCCAACGAATAGTGTCACATGCTTGTGAAAATTTTCACTATTTACTTTACCACATTTGAATCCAAGCTTATAACATAAAATAACGGAGTGATTTAATTACTGTTAGTAAGGTCGCTATTGACTTCTAGGCAGATAAGGTAGGAAGCATGGTTTACCTTTTATTTGGATATTTTGGTTATTTTGCATCATTACAACTCGTTATTTGCAACAGCACCGCTGAAATTTTTTTTAAAACTTACTTCATACATACCAATGTAGGGGCTCGTGGGAGCTACTTCACCGCGTCCTGAGGACTCAATCTAGTCGCCTGAGGGTGCCACGCCACCTCCCCCACAAATCCTTTTCCGCTCTCAGGGTGCCACGTTACCCGATCTCTATCGGATCCGATCTAGCCGCCTTAGGGTGCCAGCCTAGCCCCGCCCCGACCAAGGTGTGGGAATTTTTTGCAAAACTATGAGAAATTGGCAAAAATGAGGGGGAGGAAAGTCGTCAAATTTTTGTCACCACCACCACCTTGACGACCCACCGAAGGGCCAGTACCCCCGGTATGAAATTTCTCCCTGTGACCTCGTTGTGTCAGCATGTATGACTTACCGTATGCTATGGTAGCTGCATATTTTTTTAAATCGTCCAAGCTATTTATATAGATGAATTTATTTTATATAGGTTGTTTTCATTTATTCACATGTATTTTTGATTGGTCACTTGTGTTAATTTAGTAAACACTAGATTATTATTTATTCAATTCATTGTCATAAAAAATACGATTTCGTAATAAATTAAAAATGCGTATAATATATAAAAAACGGTAAATTTACGTAATAATGACGATGAGTATTTGTTAGAAAAGAGAAGTCAACTTTTTCTGGAAATCAATATAGTGGCGCTGGCCCGGTTTTCAAACAGAGCGCCAAATTGCCTACTAAAGTGATGTCACAAACATTTTCCTCCCAAAAATTATATTAAACTAGATCGATTTCTCTTTATTGACAATAATTAGTTTAAATTTCACAAAATATTGCGGATATTTTCTATTATGACGCCAAGTTGTGAAATTAATTATTATAATATTTGATTTCTCTAAAGTCTCGTGGAGCGAGACGCTATTTCTCGCCAACATCTGTCTAAAATGGGGGTTTTATACAACTGCGGCCTAAACCTGGAGATTCAAACAGAGATCTTTGTAGTTACAGATAAAGATGAAGAGATTTTGCTTTACCGAATCCTTGTTAACAAACCCGGAAGATCATCATTATTCTCAATCTCTCGGGAAGCACACGAACTGAACGAGTA
>JASANE010001751.1:0-16031 GCA_030248225.1 Trileptium ribeirensis
AAATAAATTTTGACATAATATTGATTTCATTTCACCATAGAATGTTTTAATATAAGCAAAAAAATGGTTAATAGTTGCAAACGGTTTGTGAAAATACTATCTGCACACTGCACAGTGCATATATTTTATGCCAATATCGTTGCAAAGTTCCAATATCATTTGCTTTCCGTGTTTTATGGGGCTGGGGCTTACCTCTCATTGGTCTCATGTGACCCCTGAGAGACATCGCCACTGACCATTGCAGTTTTCGTTTTTGGTCGCGGCTATTGTTTTTGTAACAAAATTCATAATATGATTCATACTATAGTATAGGATCGCATGGTGGTGCATATGCCAGCTTGCGATTATGTATGGGTCATTTTACGAAACCATGTAATTGAAACACCACTTTTTGAAGCCAAAATGAAACGTCTTCGAATGTACAGTATTTGGACCCTTCCGACGTAAAAAACCTTGAATTTTTCGAATATCGACGTCTCTATGCAAAATGAACTTCCTGAAACCTGTTACAGGGGCCGCAAAGAGCCCCTGGGGTTGAAATTTTAATCCGAAATAAGTCTTTATTCTATAGGTTGACGCAGCGACACGTGAACTATGGTCTGTTTGTATGCAAGCCGGACAAAAAGGGTCGCGGTCAAGCCATTTGGAGGACATGGGGCCTATAATTGGTGCCGCTAGAGACCTTTTGAGGTTAAAAATGATCAATTTAGAACAAGCGTGTCGCAGAAGTTTTTCTAGCGCAACGGATACAGCACATACAGATACCATTTTATGCTCACACCCCAACCAGGAGTGGGAGATGTCCGACAGAAAATTTCAGGCAGATCCATAGGTCTTGTAAAAATTGACACCCCGATATGTGTAAGTCGGGGGGCTACACCTGAAGACGTGGGGGGGCTACACCTGAAGTCGGGGGGGGGCTACACCTAAAGTCGGGGGGCTACACCTGAAGTCGGGGGGCTACACCTTAAGTCGGGTGGGGACCTACACCTTTCTACAACATATAACGCGTAAAACCTTAACAACTTCTAGACTCTAACGAACTGTTTAGCTTTGGTCTTGGCAGCTGCACCGAGCCCATCACAGGCTCCCTTCCCGTGACTGGTTGCGAAGAAATGCCAGGTAGCCGGAAAGCCGAAATCCTGCTCGTGATAACACAAGTTTGTAAAGCTCTTGAAGTTTTTATATTGGCTCGCAGCTCCATCCGAAATATATACGACTGCATCAATCTGCGATGGAAAAGCATTCTGCTCCACAAGGACGTAATGGAAGAGATGTTTCTGGAACGCGCGGACTGCGGCCGTATCGTGTTCCGATACGTCGGTTACAACCACGACGCCGTGCTTAACAATACCGTTGTCGCCATAGTACCATAACATGAAAGGATGTAGTATGACGGTACCCTGGTTCCAATGCTGCCCTTGTGGTGCGCGATTGGGCTCACACGTATAGTTCTCCGCGAAATCCAACTATATGAGCCGCGTACGAGGAGGTGACAGAAGACGCAAATGGCGAATAGCGCTGAACTCCGCTCCGGCCCAGGGCTGTTATCATTGTCGTAATCAGCATCTGTGTGTGAAGTATCGTCACCACCATAACCGTCTTCGAGACAATATTGAAATCAATGGTCAATTAATAAAATGTTAACTACGTCGTAGCCAGTAAAGCAAAACTACTACTAAGTGCTGAAATAGTACCCTTTCTATGCATCCCTTGTGTATTTACTCTGCTACGATTGTAGCAAGGTAAATACACCGGACATACATAAAGTTTAACACATTACATCACCTACCAAGGACAATGTGCGGAATATTTATATAGGCAGGCGCAAGGGTTACCCAGCTCTCGCAGTTAACCGCAAGGCCCCATATTATGGTTCAATGATGATGAACTTATATAGTAATATGGTTCTTGCGACCTTTGGTTTCGTTTATTATATGCGGTCGGCGGGGGGGGGGGGGCTACACATCAGGTCGGGGGGCTACATTTTCATTAAAAATTTTTAATACATGACCCGATTCTAGTGGGGAGATATTATATTTCTATCCGGCCTATTGTAAGACTGTATGCTAAATTTGGTTTTTTTTAAACTGAATTTTCATAAGGTCGGGGGCGGGCTACATTTTGCATACCTCATTTTTGGCACTTTGTGACCTTCGGCCTCTTAACTAAGCAACACGTAGACATACGCTCACATTCTTTTTTCACTGACACCTGTACCGATTACGATTATCGTTATATAGCATTATTGGCGCTAGTGCACTTTGACATTTACCAGCGTATGCGCGTTGTCAGATTTGACCTAGGTCGGGGGGGGAGGCTACATGTCACGAAAAAAATTTCTGAAGCTTCAGTGTCTATGTTTACCCCTAAGTCTTTCCGGAAAAATTAGCAAATATCAAACGATCACAGTGAAATGAAAAACACACATGTGCTGGCGATACCGCGAACGTTTACAGTGGGACATGTGTTTTTGGCTTTATTTGACCCATCCGATTTGTGGACCCCTTGCTCTTGCTATGTTAGAGGCACAGAAAAAGACTGGTGGTATGGACCAAAAAGGGTCGATGTAGCCCCCCGACCAAATTACATGGTTTCGTGAAATGACCCGTATATATACCGATCAGGGAGTAACCGGATTCCTATTCCGGCTCCGGCGAGAATAGTGTTCCGATTACGGTTCCGGCGAACCGTACCGTAACCGGAATTTCGGTTTAAAAATTTTGTTTGAAATTTTCCACATTTATTGCTTCATCTGTGATCTAAATATATGTAATAAATATTATACATTGATCAAGCTCCAATACAACCAAGCAAAAGAAAAGATTAACTAAGCAATTTGCCGTGTGAAACTGAATAAGTGCACATAATTTCAGTAGGAATTTTTCATAATAACTTGCAGGAGTTTGTTAACAAATCAAAGCCAGGTCTGTGCTTCTAGCAGCTATTTTACACATTCAGAAGTCTGCGGGGTATATTCCAATTAAACCGGTCCAGCTCTGTAACAGATTATGGCTTACGTAGAAGTACTTAGGGTATGCTTGGCTAACATAAATCATATACATCAAATGTCATAAGGGCACACCGTTAAACCCGGCCCTGTAACAACTTGGCATTAAATAGAATTTGTGCTAGTTATTAACTATGTTTTATAATTTCTGGCATTACCAGGTGCATTATATTGGTTCAATAGTTTATTAAAGATTTTTTTTCGCAAATTTGTCACTGTGCTTAACCTATATTAAACCGTTTTCTAATAAATCGTATTTACAATACTAAGATTGTTTACAGAAGCAAATACTCCTCAAGAATTCATTGCGAATTTCCGTGTGTTGCTGAATAGCTTGCCTCGTGCAACATTTGTCGTTATGCGTTATCTATTTGCATTTTTAAATCAGTAAGTTCTGAAATTGGTATCCTTTTTGAACGAAGCAAACGTATGTAGCCAGCAATGTGTTTTCTGTTCGAAAATTTTTTTATCACGATTTCTATTGCAAAATCGCAGCAAGAATAAAGTGTTTTGAACTTGTGATAAAAAATGTTACGTAGCGAGTTTCGCTCCGTCCTGCTCATCATTCATAATTCAGTGCTAGTTATTATTGGTGGTCTGGATGTGTGTGGTTTAAGCAAAGCAGTGTTGCTTCACCACGGATTAGTTGTCTTGAATTACTGTATTGAAGCGGTATTAAACGAAATGAGTTTAAGTCGGTGTTTTATTCATTTTGACAGATTCTGGATCACTGTGTTTGACTGCATGCTTTAATGCACTGCGTATGATGTGGTGTTTATTATTTTTTCCTAGTTTGGCATTAAGGTGAGAAAATTTTAAACTTGTTAAAAGCTACAAAAATTGAAATAATTTCAGTTTGCTTATATTATAAACATCATCGTAAAGCTTGTTTATGTAACAACGCCTTTACGCTGCTGCAGTGCGCACTTCCAAACGCAATGCGCATACGACCCCAGCTATCGTAACCTCAAAGACGGAGCTAACAGACTCATTCTCTCCGTCAATTCCAAGAAGATAAGGAGCTTAGCAAGCCGCAGCAGCGCTTCACAAGATTTGTTCGGATCCTGCCGAGTGGGTTGCATATTTAGTCTACGCGGTACTAACTTTGAGGTCTCCAGGGAAGTTGGCTCCATCACCTGCTCACAGGCCAAAGAGACCATACTGCTATTCCGTATTCTGGTTCCACCTGAAAGTGTCGATCGCATATAAATTATGGCTAATTTATCTCCCACTAGGGTCCAACAATCACTAAACGCTTAACGCCGGGTCGTTACTGCTCTATTGAAGCTAGCATTTGGTTGGCAAGGGGTTGCTTCTAATTCTTTATAGGCGGTTCTGGACCTTTTGAAAATCTAATCTCGCACGAGTACAAGTTACACATTGCATAATCTTGAGCCACGCTAAGATGTGGCACCTCTTAAACGTCAAGTCTGGACGCCGGTCGTAGACTGGGGCGACGATTTCATACCTCTTTTGGTACATATCGCTACTTAGGACATCAACAAATGCAGGGAAACGTTGGATTTTCAAATATTATTATTTATTTATGAGCAAATAGAATACACATTTAGTTATTTGTCAATGTGATAAATTAACAATATTAGCTGCACTCAATAATGGAAATGATATCAATGGCACAACATACGTACATAGTTCCCACAAATAATCCTATCACGTCAATCAGCGGGTCATAGCCTTCCTAATGAAACGTAAACAGCCGTACGCCAGATTACTTTCATCGACGTTGACAAATACTTTGGTGACTTCGCCACCCCTGCCGTACTAAAGAAGGTCAGGACAGACAGAAAGTGGATTACACGATACATCTAACAGTGCGTCAAACGATAACTGATCGCTCGGTAATAATGAAAAGACACCAGTCGGCTCATTCCGGTAAACTGAAGGCTGTTAATAATTGGAAAAAGTTCGGCTCGGGACCTAGGTATGCTACTGGGAAAAGACTCAGGAATTAGGCTGTTATCCGACTATACCTATCCTACTCTACGAGGGCTTTACAACAATGACAAAATATTCGGATATATGGTACGTATTAGGTATATACAACAAACAACAATACTGGTATCACATGTAATATCGACGTGACACTGCTGCATTACGCACTTCCACAAACGTAATGGCCATACGACCACGGCTATCGTAACACAACGGCGGACCTATTGGGTTCAAATTATTAATTTTTCTTTTTTTGATTTGGGTCAGACCCAAGAAATTACGGAGCTTATCAGGCCAGGGTCCCCGCGATCTGGAAAAGTCTGGAAAATTCTCGAATCGCTTAAGAATCTGGAAAAATCTGGAAAATTCTTGAAAATGAGCATATTTCTATTGGAAATCTGGAAAATTAAATCAGCATAGCAAAAATCCCGCACCTAGCCGCCCTTACAATACTGGCAGCCCGAGTGCATACTGTTTTGCAAAGCGATGGAGCTCAAAATAAAGGAGCTTGAGCGCATCTCGAAGGACTAGGCGTCATGCTGAATCACAAAGAGGTAGGTATTAAGTGTAAGCGCCTAATAAATAGTTACGATGTTGATTTATGTTTAGGTGTTGAACAATTATTTATAAGTTCTCCGCTGTATATGGGCAGATATTCTACTCCTTCCAGACACCGTCCCTTAAGCACTTACAAAGCGTGCCTTATGCATCCTTGATCACCTAGCTTGGTGGACAGACGTGACATAAATAATGTATGTGTCTTGCGCCACTTAAAATCTGGAATATTGTTTGAAAAAATCTGGAAAATCGGTCTCAAGTTTGCGCGGGGATCCTGCAAGCCGCAAGAGCGCTTCACAGGATGTGCTCTGATCCTGCCGGACTGGTTGCGCACGTAGCCTAAGAGGTACTACCTTTGAGGTTCCCGGGAGCTTGGCTCCGTCACCTGCTCTCAGGCCAAAGAGACCATATCAGTATTCCTATCCTCGTTTAACTGGAAGTGTATTATTTAAAAGATGTTCGGATTTGATCGATTTTCCTACTTTCCCGAACGGTTAATTGAATTCGAGTGGAATGAGCAGGCGAAAAGCGAGCGAGTGGAACGAGAATTTTCAATTTTGGCTTTGGTGGGGGGGTTGAGGAGGTCCTGTACATGATAAGTGAATATTCGTAAATGCGGTAAAGTAGCGATTGGATTAACATACGACAAAATATTATAACAAAAGAGTAATAGTACATATCGATATAACGGTAAGTTCGGGAGGCGATCATCGGTACGACTCCTAATTTTCTCTGGTGCGACAATGGTACAATAATATTTTTCCTACTCGCATACATACATACGTACGGTGACCATAAGTATAAGATAAAATTTTCATCAGATTGCACAAATACCACTGGTTAATTTTGGTTCCAATTCTATATAAAACTGTCCCTTAAGCACGGTAACAAAACGGTAAAATTTGGCCTTAAATCAAGGCTCATCTTTGACCTAAATAACTACAAAAACGGACTTTTTCGCGTCCATAAACATGAGCTAAAATAATACTAAAAATGGTCGGGTAGACTTATCTTCTAAATAGCTTATGGGTCCCGGTAGACTGAAGTTGGTACCGAACTCTCTAAGTTTTCGGAACTCGCAACTGCAAAATTTGCACTAAACTTATTGCTAAAATTTACTATGTGTGGTGTACATTAATCGTACTTTTTAAACACTAGGCACATTGAGATTTTATTTTGTTCGCCAAATTTACACAATTTTAGAAGATACTGGATCGAGTCGGATCCAGGGAAAAAGCGATAAATCATCACTTTTAAGTGCAACTCGGGCTTCACTTAGGACCTTCGTTCACGCTTGGCTCAGCGGAACAATATTCTATATTCTTACCAAAAAGTACGGCGTTACTACTACTACTAAAGAAAAGAATCCTAAAATTTAAACTTTGAAGTGCAACTTAGGGTATTTCGCGTCGTAATACGAGGCGATTTGGGTAATATTTGGTTTGGGTAATTCGTAAACTTATTTAGCCTACTGAAGAGTTTCAAACGGACTCTCACTAATCTTACAAAAGGGTTGAAGGCGTTGCCTTGGCCTTCAACGTCAACTGCTATTATAAAAGTGTAAAGTAACTCAGTGTTCAGCGGTTATTCGGTTAAAAAGTGTACTGCAGATCTATTGGGTTACAAACGCATTGTATACTGATTGTATCGTTCGATTCGACCGATAGGTCGTACTGGCTTGATGGTTCAAGGTTAAATGACTGCTCATGCGGGTCAACAATCAGTTGATAACTTGATTCATCCTACGACAGGTTTCTTACGTTGGAGATCTAAACGGTTGCTCAATCCTTGATCGATGACAAAACGCTACCATTGAGCGTGTAATCAGGTCACTACCGAACCAAAGAGGCTTTCTGGGGCATTTCCAGTTTCGACTGATTCAAACGGGCCAACAAACTGGGCTTACTTAATTGAGTTTTCTTAACTAATTGGATATCTTAACTCAATTTCTTAATGCGGAGATTGTTCTAAAAAGGTCGGTTCGTTCATTGTTGCTATTACGTAAAGGGACTAATGTGGGGGTAAGGGGCAAGCACAACCTATAATTTCGCTGAGTCCGATTAATGGTTGCCAACTAGGTGGCTATACATTATCATTGTACAATTTCATACCAGCTTCAGGGCATAGGGCAAGGGTTAAAATTGTCTTCAGTTACATAAAAATTTGTCTAAAACTAGACCTATGCGTGACGATGCCTCGTACGTCATCGGCACTTTCCTACAAATACTAAAGTTTGTGCTAATTTGCCTCGAAAACGGTTCTAGAAAAGAGCTCTGTTTGGTACTAAAATTGAACTAGTATTTCTAGCGTTTAGTACTTGACGAAACGAGTCAGTAAGTGGCGGCCTCGGTTGTCGGGACAACCGTAACAAATTTACTAACTGAAATTCACTCGGTTTGTATCATCAGAGTGTTCGGTTTCCTAATTTTCAACCGAGATTCTTGGCCTAATTCGTCGGAGGCTGGGGAAAACCTATAAATTTGAATTTTTCACTATTCTGCCAGCCTTTTTCTGTGAAATTTTGCACAACCTGATTTCTCGATTTATTAGAATCGACCAACGATCCTTACAAAAATTGGTCCGTCGGACCAAGACCCGATAGTCTCGATATCATATCTAGCGACATCGCTAAATTTTTTACACAAAAATGATACTATTTGCAACATAAGTATCAACCATGGTAAGGTTGATATTTCGTTTCCCCTATGAATGAGAGGCAGACGATAAGACTAGAAGGTCAAAGGAAATGTGTGCTTATACTAAACCGAAACCTATTTAGACAGTCACTTATACAACTAGTAAGTTTTCGGGATCTGCGTAGACTTTGGGCGGCTTTCATGCTGCCCGAGTCCGCACCTTTCAAGATTCTTTGAACAGGCCACGGCTTTGCCGGGCTTGACAATACCAAAGGACGGCCTAACGGATCCCTATTTGTCAAATAAAATTATTCTATTTCTTAGTAGGAATGTTGCATTGTTAACGTTAGTGATTTTGAGCAAAGGCGGACCCCTATCGGGTCGCCGGGTTTGTGATTCCAGCTCGATATAACCAGATTTTAAAGTCGTATTATGTAACCGATCTACCTACGAAGAAACGGCCAATGTTTCAACAAGATCTCTGGAGAGAATCTTAAAATATTCCCAAATTTATGTTCCCGGTGGGGGGCAAGCCCCTTCAAGGTCATCGGGTTTGTGATTCCGACGTGATATTTGAAAGTATTATGCGCTATACTACTAGCTCGGAACCTTGTCGAGATTCGGGGAAAATTTTAGCCCAATTCCTGGAGTAACTTTTAAGATATGCTAGAATTTCGCTCAAAATGAGCAGTGTCGCTCATAGGATGTTGAGTCAGTATACCTAATTGGGGGCTGATAAAATTCCCGACTCCATTTAGGTATTGAGGATGTCATTGACATCCTAATTAAATCTTAACAAAGTTCCGGGGGTTTTATCCTACGATTATCCTCCAATAAACAATTCGTCCTGAGTTTCCAACCATCAAAGTACTAAAACGTGCGGACGAATTCATGTCCAAGGAAATCGTAACAAAAAAGAACAGTGTCGCTCATAGGATGTTGAGTAAGTATACCTAATTGTGGGCTGATAAAATTCCCGACTCCGTTTAGGTATTGACGATGTCATTGACATCCTAATTAATTCTTAATAAAGTTCCGGGGGGTTTGATCGTACGATTATCCTCCAATAAACAAATCGTCCTGAGTTTCCAACCATCAAAGTACTAAAACTTGCGGACGAATTCATGTCCAAAGAAATCGTAACAACAATAAAATTGTGGATTCAGATCGCTTACTAACCGTGAGCTAAAATCGCTTGTTAATTATGAATTAAAATTGCTTATTAATCGTGATTTAAAATCACCTATTAGCGTTGAACACAAACAGCATGGCCAAGGACGATACAGAGTTTCATTTCTATGTTCAATTCAGAAATTTTATTTAACTTCGATCGGCTCAAATAGTACATTTTAAATTCTAACTCGATTCGGGGAACCATGTAAAATGAATCTATACGCTAGGGTCGACCGAGAAAGGTTCAGCTTGACTTCGGCTATTTAATAAAATTGCCGTAGGTAGTCCCAATCATGGCTATGTATCCGCGGGACGCGCTAGGACGGGCAAGACTGTCAGGTAAACAAAAGTATGGACAGGGGATGCTAAGGGTTGTGCATTGGTGCTCCTCGAAACAGTATTCAGCCCTGCGGTATATGTATCAGACTTCAGATCTCGTTAGCCTATCATTAAAAATACTCATTTACTCTACTCCGCCTCCCTGTCCACACTTACAGATTCGTGTCCGATCGGTCGACGTCCATCGCTCCTCCATCCAATAGCGAAGCCAAAACAAATATCCAATGAACAAGACAAAATCGGTGAAGTAAAAACCATAAGAACTGAAGAGCGACAAAGCCGATCTGCAAAACGACCAAACTCTGCGCTGCCGAAGGTAGACTGAACGCTGCAGAGCTAGTTTAGCTTTGCTTAAATAGTGTCATTTTCAAATTTTTGAATTTTGTGGTCGTTAGAAGCGCTTGTTTAGAACTTTTGGGGCGATTTGACAGCAAATATTGATCTGAAACGCAAATATTCTTATCGGTCCAAATTTTGATAAATTTTGGACCATTTTAATATGAAATTTTATATAACCGAACTTGATTTGTTACCTTGTTTACAGCAAATTTATATATAATTTTTACTACTCAATACAGAACTTCCCAGAAACTTGCTAATAAATTCCAGCTCGCCACGTTCATCTTAAATTACTGACTTAATACTGAAGCTCTAATAAGCTTAAAAGTCAAGCTTATTTGCACAGAAGCTACACAAACGGCACTCGGTCCCAACAACTTCGGTAGAAAGCTTTAAATTTAATATGAAGTTCATAGAGAACTTGTTTGCTTAGAGACACTGATACTTGGTTCACTGGAGCAACTGCAAATTAAATTTATATTAATAATGTTTTTGCCACTGATAAGAACTCTGCAAAGTTTTAATGCTAACTTTATATAAGTCTCGTTTTGCAGCTAATATGAAATATTAGTCGGTGACCTCCGTTGTATTCGCTTTGTTGACCCAACAATTCCAATGGACTGCTACTATGGACAGCTAAACGGCTAGCACTATCGCAAACACAAATTTCAGTGCATATACCGACGGACGGCTTGAATTAAATTTATATAAGCTTGATATTAACTGGGTTGACTTAACGCTGCAATAAGTTAGTATTGGAAACGCACGATGTTTATATAAACGTGCCTGCCTGTACACATAGCTGGAATCAAAGCAAGGGCAAAAAGTGCCGAAGAGGGCCGCAGCCCCTAGTGATGGCCAAAGTGCCAAACAAGACTCGGATTCGGACTCAGCACGTCCATCCGAGCATAGTGATATGTAACAGGTCCACGTTCGGACAATAAAAGGTGAGGGTGGACTCCCGGACGATTTTGCAAGGAGTTAAAGTGTTTTAAATGACTCCCGCGAGTTCGGGGTACAACATTATGGGTGGTAAGTATATTTTTGCGTTAGTCTTGTCAAGAGGAATCCAACGAAGGGTTACACGCCTGTAGGGGCGTATTTTCTGCGTCTTTCACGGGAACGGGTACCCAAAAATGGGCACAGCGGGACCGGTCCAGGCTTAAATAAAAGCCTGAGTTTCAAGGAGCTTAATGATGTCATATATATTTTTGTGTTAAGTATTCGTTGAGTTAATTAGTTAAACGTGGTTCCATAATTCCGTGGATCCGGGTCGAATATCCATGGGACCGGTCTCATTAGAAAGACGGTAAAACCTCCTATCAAAAATGTTCAACGGTTTCGGAGTTATGGGCTGGAGCCGCTACTTTTGAGTCCAAATTTTCATAAATTTTCGCTTAATTTTATCAGTTATCTTGACCAGCGAAAATGAACGCTGGTAATTGATATTTCGTTTAGTTCTGTAAATTAACAGTGTACTTGTCAACATTGAACACTGGTAAATGATATTTCTCTTTTCTTACTAATATTTTCAGGAAAACTGTTCGCTCTACGGCGAACAGCCATATTTTTGTGGTCCTCATTCGTGAGGAGGTCGTGACGGGTATCTGTCACGGCCGCTATTTTCTATGAAAATTCGTGATGGATTTCGTTGTTCTACCGTGTGGGGTAAGGCTATTCGTATGAATCAGGGCAGGCGGGGAGTCGTACCGTCCTATACTTTCACGAGTCGAGTATGGCAAGGGCTCGCCATACTCACCTTCTCTACCTATAAAAGTACTAGTCTACATGCGTAAAGATCCCTAACTTTCCTTTAAAATCATCCTAAACAAAACAACTTATTCTCGGCTATTTGTACCTCCTAACTTATAAACTACAAGGGTACAATGAAACGTAACCATAATCCTGAAAACACCAATGAAATACACAAGAAGGTTACATTCAATTATATACCTTTATGGCCTTGATCGACACGTAAGTACTGTATGATTATGGTATAACGGTTATACATAAATGGTTAACGAGTACGATCCAAATACGTGACGGAAATCAAACGATCAAATCGTGTATATCCACCTACAATACATATGAATACCAACAACGATTCCAAAGGTACACAGATACACGGTATGATCGACGTTATACGAATCAAATGCATAATACGTGGCTTTATGGCCATCAAAATGGTACAACAAAACGATGGTAATCTTAATATGTATATTATATATATACATTCGTAATTCAAGTACTCCAATAAAGCCTTTATGGCCAGCAACAAAACGGTTACGACAGTGATAATAATATACAGGTTACATATACCAATAGGTGCCTTTATGGCACTACAATCAACATATATATACGGTAGCAATACTTCGATGATTATCCATCCCTGAAATGTTAATAACGATACCCATTCTGATCAATAAACACTGTCGGCGGTGCAAACCGAAATATGACGAAAATTCCTAGTTTGTAGCGAGGTTAATGGGCGTAAGGATTCATAATTTGTGCCATCTATAAGGTCTATAAATAGGTTCACAGCAGGGTTTTGTGGTCGGTTCATATGTACGGGGGAAATCGGCTTATATATTCACTTGCGCAAAGAGGTCATAAATTAGTTTTAATTCCTTATACCCACGTATTTCGATGCAACGGTTGGTTTCGTACCCACTTGGGTCATCTCCGTTAGGTATTCTAAGTTGGGAGACATTCGCAACTAAATTCGAAAATGTTGACCATTACACTATGGCTAGGATTATTGGGATATTCGATTAAATGTTGGCCATTACACTGTGTCCAGGATTAATGGGGTATTTGGTAAATGTTGGCCATTAGAGTGTAGCCAGGATTATTGGGGTATTCGACTAAATGTTGGCCATTGGACTGTAGCCTAGATTATTGGGGTATTCGTAAATGTTGGCCATTAGAGTGTGGTCAGGATTACTGGACTGTCTACTAAATGTTGGCCATTAGACTGTGGCCAGGATTAAGGGTGTTCGACAAAATGTCGAAATTAGGTTAGGGGCAGGATTAATCCAGCTCGTAACGATCCAGTATGGATCTGTTACACATACAATAGCAAATGATATTGTAACATAACACGGTATGCCTCGTGAATAGTGCGATTCGTTTGAATGTCATGATACCACAGAACATTAAAATTTGTCGCAAACTTATTATATGTGAATGTACATCCTGAATAGTTACACTGATATTACTGATTCGTAATGCTTTCAGTTGAAACTTTTGAAGTCGAATAATCCTCAAGTTCAATCTCGGGTCAAGATTTGGTACTCCCGGGGATGTATTCTTATACTCTAGTATATACGTTTAGGGAAATATAGATCTGGACCGAATTTCGAACTGTTAATATTTTCCCGAAAATGTTATTTTCCTAAGAAAGTTCTCCACACGTTTTGTCGTATCAAACGTGTCTGTCTGTCACTTTTCCTAGCTTATCAAACGCGGAGAAAGTTATATTTACTTTTATCTACGAAATATTTTACTATTTAGTACAATTCTACGAAGAAGCTGGGTCGAGCGGATCTAGGAAAAATTACTGGAGTGAATGTAGTTAAATATTTTGAGTTAGAAAAATGGCCTAAAGTCGAAATTTATTTCGGAGGAAATATTTTCTTGATTCCTGGCAAAAAGCACGAATCAAGCTACCGCAAGAATCCTAGTGAATAAAGTATCGAACAAAATTTAATAATAAAGTTAATTTCTTTCTAAGCTTTCTTTTTTGGTGTCAGCTGGACAGGACAAAACTACGAACTTCGGGATGGAAAAGAACCTGAATTTTATGGATTCTTACGATATTCTAACCTAAGTCCTAGTGCTGAGTTCCTACTAATACGACGTTGCTGCGTTGCCTCTTAAAACGAGACTTGAAGGTGGTTGTTACCACTAAGTAAAAGTCGAAATTAAATATTAACCTAAACTATCTAATGTCCCGATACTAACGATAGATTAAATCAGGACTATGGTAAAAATTGATGATTCGAAGAACAAGATTTTTCTCGAAACTAAAACTAATTTGTCAACTATGAAATTTGCCAAGTCTTTTTCTTAATCGCTGGTTCACGAATAGTACTCAAAGATAAAGTATAAGCGGGAAGTTTCCGAATAGGTCAGAGCTCTAATAATTTGGATAAATTGACCAAAATATCCACGGAAGCGCAGGTACTACGGTTTACGAGTACATAAGGTGTCTTAAAATAGATCTGTGCTTTTCGACGTACATCTTTCACAGCTTCACCATAAGGTCGTAGTCGGAACGTACTCTAATATCTTAATCTCAATCGCTAAACGTATATAAAATTTTAAGAGCATAAAGATTATATCGAGCCCTAAGTTCACGAGGGTACAATATATAAATTTTATACATATCCAGCTTCGCAAAGAAGGATCTTCGCGCTACCGCGGATATGGGCGGCCCCGTGCGGAAACGCTATATACGGGTCGTTAACAACATAGATTGGGTCATCCTGTATGTGCATTCTTAGACAGGGTATTATCTCACTTAACTGATCCTCTATTGATAAATGAGGAGAACTAACGTTGACCTCGCGAGCAAATCACTACCGAAGTGATTACACACCCTGGACAATCCTCAATTTTGACAAGCTCTATTGTGTTTAAATGCTTAGCCTACTTAACTGAGTCTTAATTGTTTTATATGTTTTTTACCATCAGATCAGGTCGCTGCGAAGCGATGGTGCTTGTGTTGGAATGGGGCTTTCCTAAGCTGACGAACCAGGCGTAAATGGGAATAAGCATGTTCTAGTCATCTGTCCCTCCACACAAATTGTATAGTTATATCAGACAAACCCATGAATTTATATGTTAATCTTAAGGCATGGTGGGGACATGGCTTAGAAGTTATTCTAGCCGAGTAATATTCAACTAACTGTTAACTTGTAGGTGGCGATGCCTCAGAAGTCATAGGCACTTATCCTAGAATATGTAAAAATGCCTCGGAGAACATTGAAATGACGATTCGTGAGTACCCTATTCCTAGTAGAAATTTGAATTAAGCATTATTGTTTTTAACTGCCAAAACGGATTTGTACAACCGAAACTAACAGTCATCGCAACCGTAAGGAGGTATGCTTATGAAATGTATAATACATTGTATCCTAAAGTAGCTGGTTTATCGGTTTCGAATGAAATCCGTAACCCAACCTAGCAAAATGGTGGGACAAACCTTAAATTTGAATTTCTCAATATTTTGCCAACCTTTTTCTGTGAAAATTTGCACAGAGACTGGACTCGACTTGTACATATTTTTTTATTTTTGAGGGTCGGATCAACAGTGCTACTCAAAACTGATCCGTCGGGTCAAGAACAGACAAGCCCAACATAGCCACTCGCGATACTCCTAAATGTGCATCTAAAACTTGTCCATGTTACATCAAATTAGATACTGCATTTGCAGTGACGGCCTATTGGAGCTTAGAGACTCCGATACAACCGTGCTGTTTTGATGAGGAGAAACTGAGAACCGATTAACGATGCTTCTCCAACCTGATCCGTCGGGTCAAGACCTGATAGACCCGACATAGCATTTCGCGATACTGTTAAATTTGTGTGTAAAAATTTTCCATGATACGTCAAGTTTAATAATTAATACTGGTAAATTTGATATTGCACTTGCAGTGACGGCCCTGGTGCATTGATGAAGAGAAACTGAGAACTACTGTGACTGCTGTGCTATAAAGAAACTAAAGTTAAAGCAAAATAGGCCTATGAAACTAAATACACTGGGTTTTCCAAATTGGGGGGTGGGGGGCCCCTGGTATTTTTAGGTTCCCCTTGGTTCAGAACAAGTGTCTCCATTTCATGCCCTCTGGCAAAATTTTGGGCTCCCCCGGTTCACCGCCTCTTTGAAAACCATTTTGTTTTCAGTCGGTTCAAAGTACAAAATTTGATCAAAATTTCTGCTAAAATTTTTGGCTTCAGAACGAAATTTTAGGCAAGCGAATAGTTATATGTAATTACTTGGTTAGGGTATATATACTCAT